>CM038361.1:31428702-31721202 GCA_021464625.1 Proterorhinus semilunaris | reverse complement strand
AAGATGTTGTGCGCGCTAGCGCCCTCTGCAGGTTGGAGCCATTATTCACATGGAGACGCTAAAAATGTAGTTTTGATGTTTACTGACAAATATTAATGGCACATCAGGGTTAATAAAATGTAGTGTGGCCACGTTAGCGCCCTCTGTAGGGGTACATAGGCATTAAAAGAGGCACGGCCTGTGAGGGCCGTTCGATGCCGCTTGCGGCTTTAATTCTTTCTTTCACATCGTTGCAATTTTCACCCAGTGAAAAGTCACAGATTTTGGCCCGAAATTCAAACTTGATCCGACACAACTTTTGACTATATCCAAATTTAGAATTTCCAAATAGTGGCGCGATGGCGCCACCTCAGGTTTGTTTAACAGGCTCGCACACTCTCGCTCTTTAACTTGGCTTTTATTGCAGCAACGTTTCGGTCACTCTGACCTTCATCAAACTTGAAGACGGCCCCCTCCGCTCAGGGACCGCCCCCAACAAGCAATATCCAATCAGGAACAATCAACATCAAAATGAAGTTTGTCGTAGAATCATAAAAGTCGGTACAGACGTGCATCATGACATGTTGAGCAAAAACATTATTACGGCAATGCCGTCCGCCATATTGGGTGTCAGCCATTTTTCACTTCGTACAAAATCGAGCTCTTTCTAGAGCGTTTATTGGAACGAGCTAATTTTGGGTGGAAAATAATCTTGAGAAGTAGAACTTTAAAAGTAATCTAAATGACTTTTCTAACTTTAACAGTTTTTATGCAGCGAAGCCGCAAACTGTACGAAGTATTTTGCCATTTTTCGCTAACAAAAAATGTCTCCCATTCACACACATGAAGCCTGATTTTGATCATTTTGTTATCAGTTGTTAAAGTCACAGTCCTAACACTGTCATCTGGCAAAATTCAAATTGGGCACGATAGCGCCCCCTATAGGAATTATATGGAAAGTACAAATTTTACTTTTACGAAAATTGAAATAATTTGGCACAAAATTCTATTTGGTCGTTCCGATCAGAAAAGTCAATTGCACCCATGCCATATTTTTCACGGTGTTGCCGTAGCGATGACCAGAACATCTCATTTATTCTGATGGCAAAACGTTAAAGTCCATAATTCAGTGAGAAGTGAAGAACCAGTGGATTTTCCCTGAGGAAAGTGTTTGCAGATATAGTGTGATACAAATTCATACTAATGTTTCTCTGTATCATGTCATAGTTGAGTGCTCAGCATTGTTTCCCATAAACAGTCTTTAAGAACCTTGACCAAAAGTCTCTCTGCACAGTCCAGTCAGGACCAGGCTGCAGGCACTGAGCCACAGGCCAGGGGCGAACCCGAGGAGGGGGCTCAGTGGGCAGGGCCCCACACACAAACATACACCAGCATTGAAAAAAACAAAACAAGCAACAACAAAAACGAAATAATAATATTGTAAATAAATAGATCAAATGTCAGAACAGAATAGCAGAAAATGTCAGTTTATTTAATATACATTTATTTCAGTCTTGGTGACGAGTAAAACCACCACAATTATTGAAAAGAAAAAGGCCAGGCATAAAGTTATTGTTTATTATGATTAAATATAACGGTTTAATCACATTAAACGACCGCACTCGGATTCCGCGAATGGTCGGTGCCTTTGTGGCTCTTCACAGGATCAAGGGTGAACATTTCGGCTCTTGGCCTCTGACCAGTGTGCCCCCCCCCCCCCCCCCCCCGCCCTCGGGACAAAAGTTAAAAACAAACAGACATAAGGCAGTAGCAATACTGCCATTTTAGATTGAGGGAGACCAAAGGGCTTTGGGCGGGGCGGGCCTTGACTTAATACACAGGACTCTTTTGTCTTCATTCAGTCAGAATCACTGAGGGACTTTATGTCCATGTCCCCCCCCTCCCCCTCTCTTCCACAGGTGGAGGAGTTGAGGATGGAGCTCTCAGAGCGATATAAAGTCCTCCCGGGTTTGAGCAGCCGTTTGTCGGACACTGAGGCTCAGAGCGACGACCTGAGAGAGAGAAGCAGACAGAGCGAGCAGAAACTCTCTACTGTACAGGTGAGTCAGGCCCCGCCCCTTTACCTTTACCCCTCCCCCTGAGAGAGA
This sequence comes from Proterorhinus semilunaris, assembly GCA_021464625.1. Classification (NCBI taxonomy): domain Eukaryota; kingdom Metazoa; phylum Chordata; class Actinopteri; order Gobiiformes; family Gobiidae; genus Proterorhinus; species Proterorhinus semilunaris. The sequence goes on along the minus strand of CM038361.1, from coordinate 31,719,115 downwards.
GGGGAGGAGCAGAAACTCTACTGTACAGGTGAGTCAGGCCCCGCCCCTTTACCCCTCCCCCTGAGACAGAGGGGGAGGAGCAGAAACTCTCTACTGTACAGGTGAGTCAGGCCCCGCCCTTTACCCCTCCCCCTGAGAGAGAGGGGAGGAGCAGAAACTCTCTACTGTACAGGTGAGTCAGGCCCCGCCCTTTACCCCTCCCCCTGAGAGAGAGGGGGCGGAGCAGAAACTCTCTACTGTACAGGTGAGTCAGGCCCCGCCCCTTTACCTTTACCCCTCCCCCTGAGAGAGAGGGGAGGAGCAGAAACTCTCTACTGTACAGGTGAGTCAGGCCCCGCCCTTTACCCCTCCCCCTGAGAGAGAGAAGCAGACAGAGCGAGCAGAAACTCTCTACTGTACAGGTGAGTCAGGCCCCGCCCTTTACCCCTCCCCCTGAGAGAGAGGGGGAGGAGCAGAAACTCTACTGTACAGGTGAGTCAGGCCCCGCCCTTTACCCCTCCCCCTGAGAGAGAGGGGGAGGAGCAGAAACTCTCTACTGTACAGGTGAGTCAGGCGCCCCCTGCTGGTCTCTGTAGTTGAAACGCAGGTTCATTCAAAACGGTAAATGGTCCCATTTCTAAAGCGTGTTTGACCCGCTTTAGGCCCAAAGCGCGTTCCATAAAGGAGGTCCTCACCTGTATATGCTCCTCAGATGTTGCTGAGCTCTCACTCAGAGAAGCTCCTGGAGTTGGAGATGGAGCTCCGTTCACTGCGTTCACTCAGAGACGACGTGGACAAAGTCCGAGCGACGCTGGAGACGCTGAGGACGAGGATGAGCGCCTTGGAGCAGACGAGGAGCAGCTCGGCCTCCGGACACACCCTGGGTACGGCCTCTGAGGAGGTCCTGTTCCCACGGCCACGCCTACAGGCCACAGGCCACGCCTACAGGCCACGCCTACAGGCCACAGGCCACGCCTACAGGCCACGCCTACAGGCCATGCCTACAGGCCACGCCTACAGGCCACAGGCCACGCCTACAGGCCATGCCTACAGGCCACAGGCCACACCTACAGGCCACGCCTACAGGCCACGCCTACAGGCCACAGGCCACGCCTACAGGCCACGCCTACAGGCCACGCCTACAGGCCACGCCTACAGGCCACAGGCCACGCCTACAGGCCATGCCTACAGGCCACAGGCCACACCTACAGGCCACGCCTACAGGCCACGCCTACAGGCCACAGGCCACGCCTACAGGCCATGCCTACAGGCCACGCCTACAGGCCACGCCTACAGGCCACAGGCCACGCCTACAGGCCAGGCCACAGGCCACGCCTACAGGCCACGCCTACAGGCCACAGGCCACGCCTACAGTTCATTATAGGTTCAGGATCAGTTCAACTCGATTGACTTTAAAGCCACAGGCCTGAGCGCCTCCAGCTGCCAGCAGGGGGCGCTCAGGCCTGTGTTTTATTCAAGTTCAATAAGAAAGCTTTAAAGTTCGCCCTGAGGAGAGGATTTACTGGAGTACTCGAGTACTGGAGTACTGGAGTAAGAGTAACTGTATTTGCTGATTCCAGTTACTCTCCAGTAAAGTTCTAAATCAGCGACTTTAATGTGAATCAGATCCACGACTGTAGGTTTGACCTGTAGGCGTCGCCGTGGGAACAGCACCAGGTCCCCGACCCCCCCTGACCCCCCCCCTGACCTGTTCTGAGTGAAAGTAAAGTTTTGGGTTTTTTCTGCAGCGACGCTGGAGACGCAGATGGGTCGCCATGACGACATGCTGAGCGTCCACGAGATCCGATTGGCCGATATGGACCTGCGCTTCCAGGTGAGGACCCTCCCCCTAACCCTGGGGGGGGGGGGGGGGGGCAGACAGTGCTGGCACACACAGCAACAGAACAAAAACATATATATATATAAACTCTGCTTAAGTCGTCTGTGCCGGAGGCCTCATGCAGAAACAGGACAGAGTCAACAGTGTCGGGGGCCCCCCCCCCTCAATGACCCGTCCCGCTGCTGCTGCCGGGACACTCGGCACCGAGGGGGCCCCCCCCTCCTCAATGACCCGTCCCACTGCTGCTGCCGGGACACTCGGCACCGAGGGGGCCCCCCCTCAATGACCCGTCCCGCTGCTGCTGCCGGGACACTCGGCACCGAGGGGGCCCCCCCTCAATGACCCGTCCCGCTGCTGCTGCCGGGACACTCGGCACCGAGGGGGCCCCCCCTCAATGACCCGTCCCGCTGCTGCTGCCGGGACACTCGGCACAGAGGGGGCCAGACGTCTTCTCATTTCCCTCCACCAGCTCAGTAGATCAGGTCCATCCGCCGCCATAGTTGGGTTGAGGCGGAGGTAGACCTGGATTTCCTCTTCCTCGTTCTGCTCTCACAGGGGGGGGGGGGGAGGAGCTCACAGGGGGGGGGGGGGGGGAGGAGCTCACAGGGGGGGGGGGGGGGGGGCGCTGCGTTCAGATGTCGCCATTTACGTTGGTAAAAAAAGAAATAGCGCAACTCATCACAACAAACAAAGCCGTCGGGCCCCTCGGGCTTAAATGCAGGGCTCTACCCTAACCTCCCCCCCCTGCCCCCCCCAGGTGCTGGAGACGGCGAGCTACAACGGCGTGCTGATCTGGAAGATCCGGGACTACGCGCGGCGGAAGGCCGAGGCCGTGTCGGGGAAGACGCTGAGTCTTTACTCGCAGCCGTTCTACACCTCGTACTTCGGGTACAAGACGTGTGTGCGGGTTTACCTGAACGGGGACGGGATGGGCAAAGGGACGCACCTGTCCCTCTTCTTTGTGGTGATGAGGGGGGAGTACGACGCGCTGCTGCCCTGGCCGTTCAGACAGAAGGTACGAGACAGGACCTCTGAGTTCAGCTTTACCCAAATCTAAACTACAGAGAGAACATTTACAATCAGGTCTTAGCTTTCAAATGAAAGGCTCCAGTCCAGAAGCTTTTAGATTTGGGTAAAGCCGAACTGGAGGAACTGCGCTGGGTTAAAGGTCAGGGGTTAATAAAGGAGTGGCTTAAACCCCCACTGACCAGCTCTGACCAGCTCTGACCTCTGACCTCAGGTGACCCTCATGCTCATGGATCAGGGCGGAGCCAGGAAACATTTGGCCGACGCCTTTAAACCCGACCCCAACAGCAGCAGCTTCAAACGGCCGTCAGCAGAGATGAACATCGCCTCAGGGTGCCCCATGTTCGCCAACCAGTCTGTGCTGGAGGCCGGAGGGTACATCAAAGATGACACCATCTTCATAAAGGTGAGAACATCTGCAGGAGCGTCTGCAGGAACGTCTGCAGGAGCGTCTGCAGGAACGTCTGCAGGAACGTCTGCAGGAACGTCTGCAGGAGCGTCTGCAGGAACGTCTGCAGGAACGTCTGCAGGAACGTCTGCAGGAGCGTCTGCAGGAACGTCTGCAGGAACGTCTGCAGGAACGTCTGCAGGAGCGTCTGCAGGAACGTCTGCAGGAGCGTCTGCAGGAACGTCTGCAGGAACGTCTGCAGGAGCGTCTGCAGGAACGTCTGCAGGAACGTCTGCAGGAACGTCTGCAGGAGCGTCTGCAGGAACGTCTGCAGGAACGTCTGCAGGAACGTCTGCAGGAACGTCTGCAGGAACGTCTGCAGGAGCGTCTGCAGGAACGTCTGCAGGAACGTCTGCAGGAACGTCTGCAGGAGCGTCTGCAGGAACGTCTGCAGGAACGTCTGCAGGAACGTCTGCAGGAGCGTCTGCAGGAGCGTCTGCAGGAGCGTCTGCAGGAGCGTCTGCAGGAGCGTCTGCAGGAACGTCTGCAGGAGCGTCTGCAGGACAGTCCTCCAGTCTGTGCTGGAGTCTGGAGGACTTTATAAACTAAAAACCAAACTTAACCTCTGACCTCCCGCCTGACCCAGTTTGGCTTTACCCAAATCTAAAGAGAGTTTACAGCCTTTAGGTCAACGCCTCATTTGAAAGCTAAGACCTAAAACTGATCGGAACGTCTTCGTTGCTATTTTGACAGTTTTTCCCTAAAACCTTTAGATTTGGGTAAAACTGGAGCACTTGGTTCAGACGAGGGGTCAGAGGTTAAAGACGATCTTCATCATCTTCATCAGGAACATGAGAATCACCTGATCTGTAATGTCCGATCATGTTTGTTAATGTCACTAAAGTTCAAAGGTCTTCTGTCTCCTAGGCGACGGTCGACACCTCAGACCTCCCTGACCCTTGACCCCTGAGGCCCAGAGGATTGTGGGAAACGTCAGAAAGAGCTCCTGAAACGGAGCTTCAGTTCCTCCTGTAAAACCGGCCCTGGACCAGAGGGGGCGCCAGAGCAGCCGGCGGAGTTACCACGGCAACGGAGCCGTTTACTGTTTACTGATGCTGATCGAGAGAAGCGGAAGGGGAAACAGGACCGAAGGACGGTCCGGACTGAGACTGAGGACCAGGACCGGGTCTGGACCGAGACTGGACCGGGTCTGGGCCGAGACTGGACCGGGACGGGGCTGGACCGGGTCTGGATCGAGACTGGACCGAGACTGGACCGGGTCTGGACCGGGACGGGGCTGGACCGGGTCTGGATCGAGACTGGACCGAGACTGGACCGGGTCTGGACCGGGACGGGGCTGGACCGGGTCTGGATCGAGACTGGACCGAGACTGGACCGGGTCTGGACCGGGACCGGGTCTGGACCAGGACGGGTCTGAACAGGGACGGGTGGTTTTTCAAATGAGAGAAACAAAGACAAATGTCTGATATTTTTAAGTGAAAATAAAGTGAAGCTGAAGCGTTGGTGTCGAGTATTACCTGAATAACCCTGTAGTCCCTCTGGGGGGTCTTTCATCGCCCCCTGGTGTCTCTGGACAGAAGCATGCTGGTCCAGGTCAAAGGTCAGGACTACCGTATCACATGGACAAGTGTGACAGATATTGAATATTTTGAGCTTTGAAAATCGATGTTTTAAACAATATTGTAAGAAATGGGGACAGTTACTGGGAAGAGAAAGAACCAATAAATAAATAAAAACTAAATAGACGTATTGGTTACAAACAGTTGTATATGTATATATATATGTATATATACATATACACATATATATATATATATATGTATATATACATATACACATATATATATATATTTACTCATTTAATCCATTCGTCACCACGTTCTGGATCTTTTCTTTCAGTAGGAAATGTGATGAGCGGCCGAGCCCGTCAGGTGTGTGTGTGTGTGTGTGTGTGTGTGTGTGTGTGTGTGTGTGTGTGTGTGTGTGTGTGTGTGTGTGTGTGTGTGTGTGTGTGTGTCTGTGTGTCTGTGTGTGTGTGTGTGTGTGAGAGAACCTGACGTGTCGCCGTAAAACCAATTTAAGCGACGTTACCAGGCGTGCGCTCTGATACACACGAATGGAATCACGGGCTAAGCTAACGGGCCCACGGGCTAAGCTAACTGTGGGTTAGCGCTTTATCTTCCTTATACAGCTAAGTTTATTCTCCACTAGCATCCCGCTCTCCCTTTGTGGTACACGCCTGCGCTACACGCCTCCTGCGCTACACGCCTCCTGCGCTACACGCCTCCTGCGCTACACGCCTCCTGCGCTACACGCCTGCGTGACACGCCTGTTCCCGTGTTTATTTGCTCTGTCGATTTGTACAAAGAAACAAAGTGACTCTGCAGGGTTTTATTAGAAACTTAGAAAATAAACAGGAAACATTTATTTTTTTAATTTAAATCTCTGACGCTTGTTTCTCGTTGGAGGCGGGGTTTGAAGAGGGAGGGGCTTGTGGGGGCGGGGCCTACGCGGCGCTGGACACGGCCAGTTTCTTCAGGTGATCCATGAAAACCTGCAGACTCACATCGTCTGTGAGGATCGGAGCGCCGGACTCCTGTGGGGGAGAACACGTCAGTGACACGTTAACTACACGCTACACGCACACGCTACACACACACGCTACACACACACGCTACACGCACACGCTGCACACGCTACACGCACACGCTACACATACACGCACACGCTACACGCACACGCTACACATACACGCACACGCTACACGCTACACGCTACACACAGGTCAGACTCACCTGGCCCCAGGTGTACATGTTGTTGTGGGTCTGGGAGGGGTTGACTTTGGAGAGCAGGAATCGAGCCTGAAACAAACAGTGAAAAACACTGTAGAATAACTCTTGTTACAGCTACTCTCTCAAAGTTACAGATACTCTCAAAGTTACAGATACTCTCTCAAAGTTACAGCTACTCTCTCAAAGTTACAGATACTCTCTCAAAGTTACAGCTACTCTCTCAAAGTTACAGCTACTCTCTCAAAGTTACAGATACTCTCTCAAAGTTACAGCTACTCTCTCAAAGTTACAGCTACTCTCTCAAAGTTACAGATACTCTCTCAAAGTTACAGCTACTCTCTCAAAGTTACAGCTACTCTCTCAAAGTTACAGCTACTCTCTCAAAGTTACAGCTACTCTCTCAAAGTTACAGCTACTCTCTCAAAGTTACAGCTACTCTCTCAAAGTTACAGATACTCTCAAAGTTACAGATACTCTCTCAAAGTTACAGCTACTCTCTCTCAAAGTTACAGCTACTCTCTCAAAGTTACAGCTACTCTCTCTCAAAGTTACAGCTACTCTCTCTCAAAGTTACAGCTACTCTCTCAAAGTTACAGCTACTCTCTCAAAGTTACAGATACTCTCAAAGTTACAGATACTCTCTCAAAGTTACAGATACTCTCTCAAAGTTAGAACAGGAAATGTCTGATTAATCAGATACAAGTTTGTGCATTTTAGGCAAGAAGCCGTTTACCGTAAATGCTCGGGTTAGAGTAATGGTTCCCGGGTGTAGAGGGTTAGAGTAATGGTTCCCGGGTGTAGAGGGTTAGGGTAATGGTTCTCCGGGTGTAGAGGGTTAGGGTAATGGTTCTCCGGGTTAGAGTAATGGTTCCCCGGGTTAGGGTAATGGTTCTCCGGGTGTAGAGGGTTAGGGTAATGGTTCTCCGGGTTAGAGTAATGGTTCCCCGGGTTAGGGTAATGGTTCTCCGGGTTAGAGTAATGGTTCCCCGGGTTAGGGTAATGGTTCCCGGGTGTAGAGTGTTAGGGTAATGGTTCTCCGGGTGTAGAGGGTTAGGGTAATGGTTCTCCGGGTTAGGGTAATGGTTCTCCGGGTTAGGGTAATGGTTCCCCGGGTTAGGGTAATGGTTCCCGGGTTAGGGTAATGGTCCTCCGGGTTAGGGTAATGGTTCCCCGGGTTAGGGTAATGGTTCTCCGGGTTAGGGTAATGGTTCTCCGGGTTAGGGTAATGGTTCCCGGGTTAGGGTAATGGTTCCCCGGGTTAGGGTAATGGTTCCCGGGTTAGGGTAATGGTCCTCCGGGTTAGGGTAATGGTTCCCCGGGTTAGGGTAATGGTTCCCCGGGTTAGGGTAATGGTTCCCGGGTTAGGGTAATGGTTCCCGGGTTAGGGTAATGGTTCCCGGGTTAGGGTAATGGTTCCCCGGGTTAGGGTAATGGTTCTCCGGGTTAGGGTAATGGTTCCCGGGTTAGGGTAATGGTTCCCGGGTTAGGGTAATGGTTCCCGGGTTAGGGTAATGGTTCCCCGGGTTAGGGTAATGGTTCTCCGGGTTAGGGTAATGGTTCTCCGGGTTAGGGTAATGGTTCCCGGGTTAGGGTAATGGTTCCCCGGGTTAGGGTAATGGTTCCCCAGGTGTAGAGGGTTAGGGTAATGGTTCCCGGGTTAGGGTAATGGTTCTCCGGGTTAGGGTAATGGTTCCCCGGGTTAGGGTAATGGTTCCCCGGGTTAGGGTAATGGTTCCCGGGTTAGGGTAATGGTTCCCGGGTTAGGGTAATGGTTCCCCGGGTTAGGGTAATGGTTCCCCGGGTTAGGGTAATGGTTCCCCGGGTTATGGTGATGGTTCCCCGGGTGTAGAGGGTTAGGGTAATGGTTCCCGGGTTAGGGTAATGGTTCCTCGGGTGTAGAGGGTTAGGGTAATGGTTCTCCGGGTTAGGGTAATGGTTCCTCGGGTGTAGAGGGTTAGGGTAACGGTTCCCCGGGCTAGGGTAATGGTCCCCGGGTTAGGGTAATGGTTCTCCGGGTTAGGGTAATGGTTCCCCGGGTTAGGGTAATGGTTCTCCGGGTTAGGGTAATGGTTCCCCGGGTTAGGGTAATGGTTCCCCGGGTTAGGGTAATGGTTCCCCGGGCTAGGGTAATGGTTCCCCGGGTTAGGGTAATGGTTCTCCGGGTTAGGGTAATGGTTCCCGGGTTAGGGTAATGGTTCCCCGGGTTAGGGTAATGGTTCCCCGGGTTAGGGTAATGGTTCTCCGGGTTAGGGTAATGGTTCTCCGGGTTAGGGTAATGGTTCTCCGGGTTAGGGTAATGGTTCCCGGGTTAGGGTAATGGTTCCCGGGTTAGGGTAATGGTTCCTCGGGTGTAGAGGGTTAGGGTAACGGTTCCACGGGTTAGGGTAATGGTTCCCCGGGTTAGGGTAATGGTTCCCGGGTTAGGGTAATGGTTCCCCGGGTTAGGGTAATGGTCCTCCGGGTTAGGGTAATGGTTCCCCGGGTTAGGGTAATGGTTCCCCGGGTTAGGGTAATGGTTCCCCGGGTTAGGGTAATGGTTCCCCGGGTTAGGGTAATGGTCCTCCGGGTTAGGGTAATGGTTCCCCGGGTTAGGGTAATGGTTCCCCGGGTTAGGGTAATGGTTCCCCGGATTAGGGTAATGGTCCTCCGGGTTAGGGTAATGGTTCCCGGGTTAGGGTAATGGTTCCCGGGTTAGGGTAATGGTCCTCCGGGTTAGGGTAATGGTTCCTCGGGTTAGGGTAATGGTTCCCCAGGTGTAGAGGGTTAGAGTAATGGTTCCCCGGGTTAGGGTAATGGTTCCCGGGTTAGGGTAATGGTTCTCCGGGTTAGGGTAATGGTTCCCCGGGTTAGGGTAATGGTTCCCGGGTTAGGGTAATGGTTCCCCGGGTTAGGGTAATGGTTCCCGGGTTAGGGTAATGGTTCCCGGGTTAGGGTAATGGTTCCCCGGGTTAGGGTAATGGTTCTCCGGGTTAGGGTAATGGTTCCCCGGGTTAGGGTAATGGTTCCCCGGGTTAGGGTAATGGTTCCCCGGGTTAGGGTAATGGTTCCCCGGGTGTAGAGGGTTAGGGTAATGGTTCCTCGGGTTATGGTGATGGTTCCCCGGGTGTAGAGGGTTAGGGTAATGGTTCCCGGGTTAGGGTAATGGTTCTCCGGGTGTAGAGGGTTAGGGTAACGGTTCCCCGGGCTAGGGTAATGGTCCCCGGGCTAGGGTAATGGTTCCTCGGGTTAGGGTAATGGTTCCCGGGTTAGGGTAATGGTTCTCCGGGTTAGGGTAATGGTTCCCCGGGTTAGGGTAATGGTTCTCCGGGTTAGGGTAATGGTTCCCGGGTTAGGGTAATGGTTCCCGGGTTAGGGTAATGGTTCTCCGGGTTAGGGTAATGGTTCCCCGGGTTAGGGTAATGGTTCTCCGGGTTAGGGTAATGGTTCTCCGGGTTAGGGTAATGGTTCCCCGGGTTAGGGTAATGGTTCTCCGGGTTAGGGTAATGGTTCCCCGGGTTAGGGTAATGGTTCTCCGGGTTAGGGTAATGGTTCCCCGGGTTAGGGTAATGGTTCTCCGGGTTAGGGTAATGGTTCCCCGGGTTATGGTAATGGTTCTCCGGGTTAGGGTAATGGTTCCCGGGTTAGGGTAATGGTTACCGGGTTAGGGTGATGGTTCCCCGGGTGTAGAGGGTTAGGGTAATGGTTCCCCGGGTTAGGGTAATGGTTCCCGGGTTAGGGTAATGGTTCCCCGGGTTATGGTGATGGTTCCCCGGGTGTAGAGGGTTAGGGTAATGGTTACCTGGCTGCCCCCGTGCTCCGTGTCGATGTATCTGGGCATGGGGAAGCGCGTCTGGAGCAGCTCCTGGGCGTCGTCCACCGGCGCCTGCAGCAGGTGCTTAAAGTTCTCGTACTCGGCCATCTCCTGGTACCCGGCCTTTCTCCACTGGGCCACAGTCTGAAAACACAAACATGTTTCCTCGGCTTTAAATACAGATGTTTCCAGATGTTTCTACATTTAGTTTCTGTCCTACATCCTTAATGAACGTCCAGACCTTTAGATCAGAACGAGCCTGATGTTAAACGGTCTCATGAAGGTCCGGTGTGGACATAGGGAGCGCGTGGGGAGTTTATAGGGAGCGCATGGGGAGTTTATAGGGAGTACATGGGGAGTTTACAGGGAGCGCGTGGGGAGTTTATAGGGAGCGCGTGGGGAGTTTATAGGGAGCGCATGGGGAGTTTATAGGGAGTATGTGGGGAGTTTATAGGGAGCGCGTGGGGAGTTTACAGGGAGCGCGTGGGGAGTTTATAGGGAGCGCGTGGGGAGTTTATAGGGAGCGCATGGGGAGTTTATAGGGAGTATGTGGGGAGTTTATAGGGAGCGCGTGGGGAGTTTATAGGGAGTACATGGGGAGTTTATAGGGAGCGCATGGGGAGTTTATAGGGAGCGCGTGGGGAGTTTATAGGGAGCACATGGGGAGTTTATAGGGAGCGCATGGGGAGTTTATAGGGAGCGCATGGGGAGTTTATAGGGAGTACATGGGGAGTTTACAGGGAGCGCGTGGGGAGTTTATAGGGAGCGCGTGGGGAGTTTATAGGGAGCGCGTGGGGAGTTTATAGGGAGTACATGGGGAGTTTATAGGGAGTACGTGGGGAGTTTATAGGGAGCACATGGGGAGTTTACAGGGAGCGCGTGGGGAGTTTATAGGGAGCGCGTGGGGAGTTTATAGGGAGTACGTGGGGAGTTTATAGGGAGTACATGGGGAGTTTATAGGGAGTATGTGGGGAGTTTATAGGGAGCACGTGGGGAGTTTATAGGGAGTACGTGGGGAGCTTATAGGGAGCACGTGGGGAGTTTATAGGGAGTACGTGGGGAGTTTATAGGGAGCGCGTGGGGAGTTTATAGGGAGCACATAGGGAGTACCTCTCCGTGGTAGATGAGGATCTGGAAGAACGTGTCCATGAGCAGGATTCTGTCGGGAAGAATGGAACTGGAGTCCAGCAGAACGGGCTGCAAACAAACAATCATCACTTTGAGTTTGATTCTGACGCTGCAGCGAAACAGAAAAATGAAAGCCTTAAATTTGGAGAAATCGGCCCCACATGCGCCCCCTGTGTCTCCCGTCTTTAGCCGCTGCTGTGGCCCTGTGTGGGGGCCTCACCTTGGGGGGGCCTATGTGGGGGTCTGTGTCAGGGGGCCTCACCTCGGGGGGGTCTGTGGGGGGGGCCCTGTGTGGGGGTCGCCTCACCTCGGGGGGCCCTGTGTTGGGGGCCCTGTGGGGGGGCCTCACCTCGGGGGGGCCCTGTGTGGGGGTCTGTGGGGGGGGGCCTCACCTCGGGGGGGCCTGTGTTGGGGGCCTCACCTCGGGGGGGTCTGTGGGGGGGGCCCGGTGTGGGGGTCGCCTCACCCCGGGGGGCCCTGTGGGGGGGTCCTCACCTCGGGGGGGGGCCCTGTGTGGGGGGCCTCACCTCGGGGGCCCTGTGGGGGGGTCCTCACCTCGGGGGCCCTGTGTGGGGGTCTGTGGGGGGGCCTCACCTCGGGGGCCCTGTGTGGGGGGGCCCTGTGTGGGGGTCTGTGGGGGGGGCCTCACCTCGGGGGGCCCTGTGTGGGGGTCTGTGGGGGGGGCCTCACCTCGGGGGGGCCTGTGTGGGGGGCCCTGTGTTGGGGGCCTCACCTCGGGGGGGTCTGTGGGGGGGGCCCGGTGTGGGGGTCGCCTCACCCCGGGGGGCCCTGTGGGGGGGTCCTCACCTCGGGGGGGGGCCCTGTGTGAGGGGCCTCACCTCGGGGGCCCTGTGGGGGGGTCCTCACCTCGGGGGCCCTGTGTGGGGGTCTGTGGGGGGGCCTCACCTCGGGGGCCCTGTGTGGGGGGGCCCTGTGTGGGGGTCTGTGGGGGGGGCCTCACCTCGGGGGGCCCTGTGTGGGGGTCTGTGGGGGGGGGCCTCACCTCGGGGGGGCCTGTGTGGGGGGCCCTGTGTTGGGGGCCTCACCTCGGGGGGGGTCTGTGGGGGGGGCCCGGTGTGGGGGTCGCCTCACCTCGGGGGGCCCTGTGGGGGGGTCCTCACCTCGGGGGGGGCCCTGTGTGGGGGGCCTCACCTCGGGGGCCCTGTGGGGGGGTCCTCACCTCGGGGGCCCTGTGTGGGGGTCTGTGGGGGGGCCTCACCTCGGGGGCCCTGTGTGGGGGGGCCCTGTGTGGGGGTCTGTGGGGGGGGCCTCACCTCGGGGGGCCCTGTGTGGGGGTCTGTGGGGGGGCCTCACCTCGGGGGCCCTGTGTGGGGGGGGCCCTGTGTGGGGGTCTGTGGGGGGGGGCCTCACCTCGGGGGCCCTGAGTTGGGGGCCCTGTGTGGGGGTCTGTGGGGGGGCCTCACCTCGGGGGGCCCTGAGTTGGGGGCCCTGTGTGGGGGTCTGTGGGGGGGGCCTCACCTCGGGGGGCCCTGAGTTGGGGGCCCTGTGGGGGGGCCTCACCTCGGGGGGCCCTGTGTGGGGGTCTGTGTCGGGGGGCCCTGTGTGGGGGTCTGTGGGGGGGCCTCACCTCGGGGGGCCCTGAGTTGGGGGCCCTGTGTGGGGGTCTGTGGGGGGGGCCTCACCTCGGGGGGCCCTGAGTTGGGGGCCCTGTGTGGGGGTCTGTGGGGGGGGCCTCACCTCGGGGGGCTCTGTGTTGGGGGCCCTGTGTGGGGGTCTGTCTCGGGGGGCCCTGTGGGGGGGCCTCACCTCGGGGGGCCCTGTGTGGGGGTCTGTGGGGGGGGCCTCACCTCGGGGGGCCCGCTGAAGGAGTAGGCGTACAGCACCGGCTGCACCATGATCAGCGCCTGCGTCAGGTCCTGCCGGTGGAAGTGGTGTCTGTAGAAGCTGCTCTCGTCAGGGCTGTTGTTAAACACCTGCAGGAACGGAGACCTGCGCAGGTGGAACATGAACTGTGGACCAATCAGAGAGAGGGGGAGGGGTTAGACCGGCCAATCAGAGAGAGGGGGAGGGGTTTAAACAGGAGGTTGGAGGGTCTGTACTTTAGTGAAGCATTACCTGAGGGTAGAGGGAAAAGGTCTCGGAGAATCTGAAGGAGTTTGGATCGTCTTTGTGGTACTCGCCGAACTTCTGACACTGTAACGGGACATTAGAGCTTTGATACCCCTGTGACATCACCCTCATACCCCCGTGACATCACCCTCATACCCCCGTGACATCACCCTCATACCCCTGTGACATCACCCTCATACCCCCGTGACATCACCCTCATACCCCCGTGACATACCCCTCATACCCCTGTGACATCACCCTCATACCCCCGTGACATCACCCTCATACCCCCGTGACATACCCCTCATACCCCCGTGACATCACCCTCATACCCCCGTGACATCACCCTCATACCCCCGTGACATACCCCTCATACCCCCGTGACATCACCCTCATACCCCCGTGACATCACCCTCATACCCCCGTGACATCACCCTCATACCCCCGTGACATCACCCTCATACCCCCGTGACATCACCCTCATACCCCTGTGACATCACCCTCATACCCCCGTGACATCACCCTCATACCCCCGTGACATACCCCTCATACCCCTGTGACATCACCCTCATACCCCCGTGACATCACCCTCATACCCCCGTGACATACCCCTCATACCCCCGTGACATCACCCTCATACCCCTGTGACATCACCCTCATACCCCCGTGACATCACCCTCATACCCCCGTGACATACCCCTCATACCCCCGTGACATCACCCTCATACCCCCGTGACATCACCCTCATACCCCCGTGACATCACCCTCCTACCCCCGTGACATCACCCTCATACCCCCGTGACATCACCCTAATACCCCCGTGACATCACCCTCATACCCCCGTGACATCACCCTCCTACCCCCGTGACATCACCCTCATACCCCCGTGACATCACCCTCCTACCCCCGTGACATCACCCTCATACCCCCGTGACATCACCCTCATACCCCCGTGACATCACCCTCCTACCCCCGTGACATCACCCTCATACCCCCGTGACATACCCCTCATACCCCCGTGACATCACCCTCATACCCCTGTGACATACCCCTCATACCCCTGTGACATCACCCTCATACCCCCGTGACATCACCCTCATACCCCCGTGACATACCCCTCATACCCCCGTGACATACCCCTCATACCCCCGTGACATCACCCTCATACCCCCGTGACATACCCCTCATACCCCCGTGACATCACCCTCATACCCCCGTGACATACCCCTCATACCCCCGTGACATCACCCTCATACCCCCGTGACATCACCCTCATACCCCCGTGACATCACCCTCATACCCCCGTGACATCACCCTCCTACCCCCGTGACATCACCCTCATACCCCCGTGACATCACCCTCATACCCCCGTGACATCACCCTCCTACCCCCATGACATCACCCTCATACCCCCGTGACATCACCCTCCTACCCCCGTGACATCACCCTCATACCCCGTGACATCACCCTCATACCCCCGTGACATCACCCTCCTACCCCCGTGACATCACCCTCCTACCCCCGTGACATCACCCTCATACCCCCGTGACATCACCCTAATACCCCCGTGACATCACCCTCATACCCCCGTGACATCACCCTCATACCCCCGTGACATCACCCTCATACCCCTGTATATCAGAGTAAAGAGGGTGGAGTAAAGCGGGTGTGGTTAGTGTAAAGTGGGCGGTACCAGGCGGATGAGTGGGCGCGGCTAGTGTAAAGTGGAGTAAAGTGGGCGGTACCAGGTGTATGAGTGGGCGTGGTTAGTTAGTGTAAAGTGGAGCAAAGTGGGCGGTACCAGGCGGATGAGTGGGCGTGGTTAGAGTAAAGTGGGCGGTAACAGGCGGATGAGTGGGCGTGGTTAGTTAGTGTAAAGTGGAGCAAAGTGGGCGGTACCAGGCGGATGAGTGGGCGTGGTTAGTGTAAAGTGGGCGGTAACAGGCGGATGAGTGGGCGTGGTTAGTTAGTGTAAAGTGGAGCAAAGTGGGCGGTACCAGGCGGATGAGTGGGCGTGGATAGAGTAAAGTGGGCGGTACCAGGCGGATTAGTGGGCGTGGTTAGAGTAAAGTGGCGCAAAGTGGGCGTGGTTAGTGTAAAGTGGGCGTGTGAGTGGGCGTGGTTAGTGTAAAGTGGGCGGGTGAGTGGGCGTGGTTAGTGTAAAGTGGGCGGGTGAGTGGGCATGGTTAGTGTAAAGTGGGCGGGTGAGTGGGCGTGGTTAGTGTAAAGTGGGCGGGTGAGTGGGCGTGGTTAGTGTAAAGTGGGCGGGTGAGTGGGCGTGGTTAGTGTAAAGTGGGCGTGGTTAGTGTAAAGTGGGCGGGGGAGTGGGCGTGGTTAGTGTAAAGTGGGCGGTACCAGTCTAATGAGCTGGCGGTCTAACCAGCGCAGCACGTCAGGCCCCTCCTCCGTCTCAGCGCGATAAACAGCCAGTCTCGCCATGAGGATCGCAGCCGCCTCCTGATCGAAGGAGGCCGCGATGCTCTGCAGCTGCGTCTGCGCATCCGCCCAGCTGAGGAGAGAAGGACTGCGTTAGTACTACAGGAATACTGCATCTGCAGTAGTACTATAGTAGTAGTACTATAGTAGTAGTACTATAGTAGTAGTTCACATACTTCCTGGCAGTCGTGGTGACCCTGATCCTCCTCTGTCCAGTCGAATGCTGATACTGCGTCACAAACTGAACGGCGCCGCGCCCGCCCTGAGGGATCGGAGCGTTGTGCTGTGGAAACACACAACACACACACACACACGCACACAAAACACACACACGCACACACACACACACACAACACACACACACAACACGCACACAAAACACACACACACACACACACAGTTACAGATGAAACTGGTTTTAGAAAGAACCCGGTGGTTTCTACGAACGTCCACCCTCGTCACAGCGAGTTTCACCGACTCCACTTCACTCCCGCCTGAACCGAGCGCATTTTCTCCAGTTCAGCTTTACCCAAATCTAAAACCGTGTAGAAAAAAAGCAACTGTTCTCAGTCATGGAAAAGAGACAAAAACGCTTCAGAAATGTGACGAAAATGCGGCGACAGAAAGTGGGTCTTAGCTTTCAAATGAGGCGTTACACTGTTGCTCTTTTAGATTTGGGTAAAGCTGAACTGGAGAAAATGCGCTCGGTGAAAGCGGGGTCAGAGGTCAACGACCTTTGAACGACACAGAGGAACGAGGGAAACACAGGTTTAAGTCAATCACACATTATTCCGTTTCAGTATCGTTTCAGTATCGGTATCGTTTCAGTATCGTTTCAGTATCGGTATCGTTTCAGTATCGTTTAAGTATCGGTATCGTTTCAGTATCGTTTCAGTATCGTTTCAGTATCGGTATCGTTTCAGTATCGTTTCAGTATCGGTATCGTTTCAGTATCGGTATCGTTTCAGTATCGTTTCAGTATCGGTATCGTTTCAGTATCGTTTCAGTATCGGTATCGTTTCAGTATCGTTTCAGTATCGTTTCAGTATCGGTATCGTTTCAGTATCGGTATCGTTTCAGTATCGGTATCGTTTCAGTATCGGTATCGTTTCAGTATCGTTTCAGTATCGGTATCGTTTCAGTATCGGTATCGTTTCAGTATCGGTATTGTTTCAGTATCGGTATCGTTTCAGTATCGGTATCGAACGGCCCGGCCCAGACGACAAACACAGAAGCGTTTGTGAGTTTTAATAAACACGAGTCTGACAGAAGCAGCGGGTCACTGACAGCGTCGCCACGGAAACGGCACACAGGTGATTACAGGTGATTACACAGGCCCCGCCCCCTCTGCTACTGCACACAGAGAGAGAGAGATAGGGACGCCTGTGACCGAGAGTCTGAACCCGGGACCTCAGACCTCAGACCAGGACCTCAGACCAGGACCGGGACCGAGACCGGGACCGGAGCGCAGTCTGGATTTAAACCTGGGTCTGACACTCTAAAAGAAGAAAGAAAGATTTACGCCTTTTTCCTCCCAGGACGTGTAAGTTTGGATCTTTCTTTATTAAATATGATTTGGAACCCACGGCAGATTGAGTTGATTTAAAGTCACGTCGTTACAGTAAAGCTCAAGCGTCTTCCCCATATTTAATCCTCTCTGCGTTTGTGTCTCCGACTGAAAACAGCCGCATCACTGTTGACACGAGGATCAAATATGCAAATATATATATAATATGCAAAAGTTTTCTTTTTTATATCAGGACCTGTTTATGAGTTTATTACAAACATGTCAGTACCACCGTGAGGTCCACAGTGAGGTCCCCCGTGAGGTCACAGTGAGGTCTACAGTGAGCTCTACAGTGAGGTCTACAGTGAGGTCTATTAAGGCTCTTTTCCACATGCAGGTGGTGTCAGCTGAATGACTCTTTCACCCGCATTGTGGATCTTTCCCAAAACAACGGCCAAACCGGCGCGGCCGGTTCGTGCAATGTGGGGTCTACAGTGAGGTCTATTAGTGAGGTCTACAGTGAGTTCTATTAGTGAGCTCTACAGTGAGGTCTATTAGTGAGGTCTACAGTGAAGTCTACAGTGAGTTCTATTAGTGAGCTCTACAGTGAGGTCCACAGTGAGGTCTATTAGTGAGCTCTACAGTGAGGTCTATTAGTGAGCTCTACAGTGAGGTCCACAGTGAGGTCTATTAGTGAGCTCTACAGTGAGGTCTATTAGTGAGGTCTACAGTGAGGTCTACAGTGAGGTCTACAGTGAGGTCTATTAGTGAGGTCTACAGTGAGGTCTACAGTGAGGTCTACAGTGAGTTCTATTAGTGAGCTCTACAGTGAGGTCCACAGTGAGGTCTATTAGTGAGCTCTACAGTGAGGTCTATTAGTGAGGTCTACAGTGAGGTCTACAGTGAGGTCTATTAGTGAGGTCTACAGTGAGGTCTACAGTGAGGTCTATTAGTGAGGTCCACAGTGAGGTCTATTAGTGAGGTCCACAGTGAGGTCTATTAGTGAGGTCTACAGTGAGGTCTACAGTGAGTTCTATTAGTGAGCTCTACAGTGAGGTCTACAGTGAGGTCTACAGTGAAGTCTATTAGTGAGGTCTACAGTGAAGTCTATTAGTGAGGTCTACAGTGAGGTCTACAGTGAGGTCTATTAGTGAGGTCTACAGTGAGGTCTACAGTGAGGTCTATTAGTGAGGTCTACAGTGAGGTCTACAGTGAGGTCTATTAGTGAGGTCTACAGTGAGGTCTATTAGTGAGGTCTACAGTGAGGTCTACAGTGAGGTCTACAGTGAGGTCTATTAGTGAGGTCTACAGTGAGGTCTACAGTGAGGTCTATTAGTGAGGTCTACAGTGAGGTCTACAGTGAGGTCTACAGTGAGGTCTATTAGTGAGGTCTACAGTGAGGTCTACAGTGAGGTCTATTAGTGAGGTCCACAGTGAGGTCTATTAGTGAAGTCTATTAGTGAGGTCTATTAGTGAGGTCTACAGTGAGGTCTATTAGTGAGGTCCACAGTGAGGTCTATTAGTGAGGTCTACAGTGAGGTCTACAGTGAGGTCTACAGTGAGGTCTACAGTGAGGTCTATTAGTGAGGTCCACAGTGAGGTCTATTAGTGAGGTCCACAGTGAGGTCTATTAGTGAGGTCTACAGTGAGGTCTACAGTGAGGTCTACAGTGAGGTCTACAGTGAGGTCTACAGTGAGTTCTATTAGTGAGCTCTACAGTGAGGTCTATTAGTGAGCTCTACAGTGAGGTCTACAGTGAGGTCTACAGTGAGGTCTACAGTGAGGTCTACAGTGAGGTCTACAGTGAGGTCTACAGTGAGGTCTATTAGTGAGGTCTACAGTGAGGTCTATTAGTGAGGTCTATTAGTGAGGTCTACAGTGAGGTCTATTAGTGAGGTCTATTAGTGAGGTCTACAGTGAGGTCTATTAGTGAGGTCTACAGTGAGGTCTACAGTGAAGTCTATTAGTGAGGTCTACAGTGAGGTCTACAGTGAGGTCTACAGTGAAGTCTATTAGTGAGGTCTACAGTGAGGTCTACAGTGAGGTCTAAAGTGAGGTCTACAGTGAAGTCTATTAGTGAGGTCTATTAGTGAGGTCTACAGTGAAGTCTATTAGTGAGGTCTACAGTGAGGTCTACAGTGAGGTCTATTAGTGAGGTCTACAGTGAGGTCTATTAGTGAGGTCTATTAGTGAGGTCTACAGTGAGGTCTATTAGTGAGGTCTATTAGTGAGGTCTACAGTGAGGTCTACAGTGAGGTCTATTAGTGAGGTCTATTAGTGAGGTCTACAGTGAAGTCTATTAGTGAGGTCTACAGTGAGGTCTACAGTGAGGTCTATTAGTGAGGTCTACAGTGAGGTCTATTAGTGAGGTCTATTAGTGAGGTCTACAGTGAGGTCTATTAGTGAGGTCTATTAGTGAGGTCTACAGTGAGGTCTACAGTGAGGTCTATTAGTGAGGTCTATTAGTGAGGTCTACAGTGAAGTCTATTAGTGAGGTCTACAGTGAGGTCTACAGTGAGGTCTATTAGTGAGGTCTACAGTGAGGTCTATTAGTGAGGTCTATTAGTGAGGTCTACAGTGAGGTCTATTAGTGAGGTCTATTAGTGAGGTCTACAGTGAGGTCTACAGTGACGTCTATTAGTGAGGTCTATTAGTGAGGTCTATTAGTGAGGTCTACAGTGAGGTCTACAGTGAGGTCTACAGTGAGGTCTATTAGTGAGGTCTACAGTGAGGTCTACAGTGAGGTCTACAGTGAGGTCTACAGTGAAGTCTATTAGTGAGGTCTACAGTGAGGTCTACAGTGAGGTCTATTAGTGAGGTCTATTAGTGAGGTCTATTAGTGAGGTCTATTAGTGAGGTCTACAGTGAAGTCTACAGTGAGGTCTATTGGTGAGGTCTACAGTGAGGTCTATTAGTGAGGTCTATTGGTGAGGTCTATTAGTGAGGTCTATTAGTGAGGTCTACAGTGAGGTCTATTAGTGAGGTCTACAGTGAGGTCTACAGTGAGGTCTACAGTGAGGTCTATTAGTGAGGTCTATTAGTGAGGTCTATTAGTGAGGTCTATTGGTGAGGTCTACAGTGAGGTCTACAATGAGGTCTATTAGTGAGGTCTACAGTGAGGTCTATTGGTGAGGTCTACAGTGAGGTCTACAGTGAGGTCTATTAGTGAGGTCTACAGTGAGGTCTATTAGTGAGGTCTACAGTGAGGTCTACAGTGAGGTCTACAATGAGGTCTATTAGTGAGGTCTACAGTGAGGTCTACAGTGAGGTCTATTAGTGAGGTCTACAGTGAAGTCTATTAGTGAGGTCTACAGTGAGGTCTATTAGTGAGGTCTACAGTGAGGTCTACAGTGAGGTCTACAATGAGGTCTATTAGTGAGGTCTACAGTGAGGTCTACAATGAGGTCTATTAGTGAGGTCTACAGTGAGGTCTACAGTGAGGTCTACAGTGAGGTCTATTAGTGAGGTCTACAGTGAAGTCTATTAGTGAGGTCTACAGTGAGGTCTACAATGAGGTCTATTAGTGAGGTCTACAGTGAGGTCTACAGTGAGGTCTATTAGTGAGGTCTATTAGTGAGGTCTACAGTGAAGTCTATTAGTGAGGTCTACAGTGAGGTCTACAGTGAGGTCTACAGTGAAGTCTATTAGTGAGGTCTACAGTGAAGTCTACAGTGAAGTCTATTAGTGAGGTCTATTAGTGAGGTCTATTAGTGAGGTCTACAGTGAGGTCTACAGTGAGGTCTATTAGTGAGGTCTACAGTGAAGTCTATTAGTGAGGTCTACAGTGAAGTCTACAGTGAGGTCTATTAGTGAGGTCTACAGTGAGGTCTACAGTGAAGTCTACAGTGAAGTCTATTAGTGAGGTCTACAGTGAGGTCTATTAGTGAGGTCTACAGTGAAGTCTATTAGTGAGGTCTACAGTGAGGTCTACAGTGAAGTCTATTAGTGAGGTCTATTAGTGAGGTCTACAGTGAGGTCTACAGTGAAGTCTATTAGTGAGGTCTACAGTGAGGTCTATTAGTGAGGTCTACAGTGAAGTCTATTAGTGAGGTCTACAGTGAGGTCTATTAGTGAGGTCTACAGTGAGGTCTATTAGTGAGGTCTACAGTGAGGTCTACAGTGAGGTCTACAGTGAGGTCTACAGTGAGGTCTATTAGTGAGGTCTACAGTGAGGTCTACAGTGAGGTCTATTAGTGAGGTCTACAGTGAGGTCTACAGTGACCGGACTAAACCAACTGAAGAGGAGACCAGAGTCTGGACTAAACCAACTGAAGAGGAGACCAGAGACCAGAGTCTGGACTAAACCAACTGAAGAGGAGACAAGAGACCAGAGTCTGGACTAAACCAACTGAAGAGGAGACCAGAGTCTGGACTAAACCAACTGAAGAGGAGACCAGAGTCTGGACTAAACCAACTGAAGAGGAGACCAGAGACCAGAGTCTGGACTAAACCAACTGAAGAGGAGACCAGAGACCAGAGTCTGGACTAAACCAACTGAAGAGGAGACCAGAGACCAGAGTCTGGACCAGGACGTTTCTTTCATTGTGGTGAAAAGAAGCTTCACTGATTTAAAAATGACGACACACAGAGACGTTTGAGGAGGAGCCTGACTCAGCAGATCCAGGTTTAGTTTAATAACAGCCTCCAGACCAGACCAGACCAGACCAGACCAGACCGGACCAGACCAGACCGGACCAGACCAGACCGGACCAGACCAGACCAGGACTGACTGAGACACAAAGAAAATGAGAGTACGGGATCTTTGACTCTCTCTAAAGGGAGAGGAAGCTCCCGGCTCTACTTCTGCTTCTACTGACAATAAAACACTTTTTACTTCTGCTGGAAAACCCTGCCCCCTGCAGGCAGCACCTGGTACTGCGCCGTTTTAAAGCGTTTTAAACGAGATAAAGCTCCGGATTCGGCCGGTTTCAGATTTGTATTTATTTATGTCTCTGGTATGTTTTCTCAGACCTTTTTGTGGAGTTCGCCCCTGATCCCGCCCCTAACCCCGCCCCGTGATGCCCGGCGCTGTGTGGGCGTGGCTTAGGTGAGGATGAACGTCTCAGGCCCGTCCTCAGCCCCGCCCTCCTCGCCGCTGTACGCCTCCCTCCTCGCGCTCCTCCTACTGCCCGCCGTGCTCGGGAACCTGGCACTGCTGCTGACCCGGTTCTGGGGGCGGGGTCAGGAATGGGCGGGGGTGAGGGGCCCCGGCTCCGCCTTCAGCCTCAGCCTCAGTCTGTCGGACCTGGCTCTGAGTCTCAGCGTGATCCCAGGCGCCATGTACTGTGCCGCCGCCGCCATCCAGCACGTGGAGGCGAAGAGCGCCTGGTGAGTGAGGGGGAGGGGCCTCACTGTTACTATGGTTACTGACTTTAGACTTCAGGGGGCGGGTTACGGCGCCAAGTTTAGATCATTGATCTCCCTCCTGGACCTCCTCTCTCCTCCTCTCCTCCTCTCCTGATGATGTTCTCTCTCCTCCTCTCCTGATGATGTTCTCCTCTCTCCTGATGATGTTCTCTCCTCTCTCAGGTTGATGATGATGTTCTCTCTCAGGTTGATGATGATGTTCTCTCCTCTCTCAGGTTGATGATGTTCTCTCCTCTCTCAGGTCGATGATGATGTTCTCTCCTCTCTCAGGTTGATGATGATGTTCTCTCCTCTCTCAGGTTGATGATGATGTTCTCTCCTCTCTCAGGTCGATGATGATGTTCTCTCTCAGGTTGATGATGATGTTCTCTCCTCTCTCAGGTCGATGATGATGTTCTCTCTCAGGATGATGATGTTCTCTCTCAGGTTGATGATGATGTTCTCTCCTCTCTCAGGTCGATGATGATGTTCTCTCTCAGGATGATGATGTTCTCTCTCCTCTCTCAGGTTGATGATGATGTTCTCTCTCAGGTTGATGATGATGTTCTCTCCTCTCTCAGGTTGATGATGTTCTCTCTCCTCTCTCAGGTTGATGATGATGTTCTCTCTCAGGTTGATGATGATGTTCTCTCCTCTCTCAGGTTGATGATGATGTTCTCTCTCAGGTTGATGATGATGTTCTCTCCTCTCTCAGGTTGATGATGATGTTCTCTCCTCTCTCAGGTTGATGATGATGTTCTCTCCTCTCTCCTGATGATGTTCTCTCCTCTCTCAGGTTGATGATGATGTTCTCTCTCAGGTTGATGATGATGTTCTCTCAGGTTGATGATGATGTTCTCTCCTCTCTCAGGTTGATGATGATGTTCTCTCAGGTTGATGATGATGTTCTCTCCTCTCTCAGGTTGATGATGATGTTCTCTCCTCTCTCAGGTCGATGATGATGTTCTCTCCTCTCTCAGGTTGATGATGATGTTCTCTCTCAGGTTGATGATGATGTTCTCTCCTCTCTCAGGTTGATGATGATGTTCTCTCTCAGGTTGATGATGATGTTCTCTCTCAGGTTGATGATGATGTTCTCTCAGGTTGATGATGATGTTCTCTCCTCTCTCAGGTTGATGATGATGTTCTCTCAGGTTGATGATGATGTTCTCTCCTCTCTCAGGTTGATGATGATGTTCTCTCCTCTCTCAGGTTGATGATGATGTTCTCTCCTCTCTCAGGTTGATGATGATGTTCTCTCTCCTCTCTCAGGTTGATGATGATGTTCTCTCCTCTCTCAGGTTGATGATGATGTTCTCTCTCAGGTTGATGATGATGTTCTCTCCTCTCTCAGGTTGATGATGATGTTCTCTCCTCTCTCAGGTCGATGATGATGTTCTCTCTCAGGTTGATGATGTTCTCTCCTCTCTCAGGTTGATGATGATGTTCTCCTCTCTCAGGTTGATGATGTTCTCCTCTCTCAGGTCGATGATGATGTTCTCTCCTCTCTCTCAGGTTGATGATGATGTTCTCTCTCAGGTTGATGATGATGTTCTCTCTCAGGTTGATGATGATGTTCTCCTCTCTCAGGTTGATGATGATGTTCTCTCCTCTCTCAGGTTGATGATGATGTTCTCTCTCAGGTTGATGATGATGTTCTCTCCTCTCTCAGGTTGATGATGATGTTCTCTCTCAGGTTGATGATGTTCTCTCCTCTCTCAGGTTGATGATGATGTTCTCTCTCCTCTCTCAGGTTGATGATGATGTTCTCCTCTCTCAGGTTGATGATGATGTTCTCTCCTCTCTCAGGTTGATGATGATGTTCTCTCTCCTCTCTCAGGTTGATGATGATGTTCTCTCTCCTCTCTCAGGTTGATGATGATGTTCTCTCTCAGGTTGATGATGATGTTCTCTCCTCTCTCAGGTTGATGATGATGTTCTCTCCTCTCTCAGGTTGATGATGATGTTCTCTCCTCTCTCAGGTTGATGATGATGTTCTCTCCTCTCTCAGGTTGATGATGATGTTCTCTCCTCTCTCAGGTTGATGATGATGTTCTCTCCTCTCTCAGGTCGAAGATTATGATGTTCTCTCCTCTCTCAGGTTGATGATGATGTTCTCTCTCCTCTCTCAGGTTGATGATGATGTTCTCTCCTCTCTCAGGTTGATGTTCTCTCCTCTCTCAGGTTGATGATGATGTTCTCTCTCCTCTCTCAGGTTGATGATGATGTTCTCTCCTCTCTCAGGTTGATGATGATGTTCTCTCCTCTCTCAGGTTGATGATGATGTTCTCCTCTCTCAGGTTGATGATGATGTTCTCTCTCAGGTTGATGATGATGTTCTCTCCTCTCTCAGGTTGATGATGATGTTCTCCTCTCTCAGGTTGATGATGATGTTCTCTCCTCTCTCAGGTTGATGATGATGTTCTCTCCTCTCTCAGGTTGATGATGATGTTCTCCTCTCTCAGGTTGATGATGTTCTCTCCTCTCTCAGGTTGATGATGATGTTCTCCTCTCTCAGGTTGATGATGATGTTCTCTCCTCTCTCAGGTTGATGATGATGTTCTCTCTCCTCTCTCAGGTTGATGATGATGTTCTCTCTCCTCTCTCAGGTTGATGATGATGTTCTCCTCTCTCAGGTTGATGATGATGTTCTCTCCTCTCTCAGGTTGATGATGTTCTCTCCTCTCTCAGGTTGATGATGATGTTCTCCTCTCTCAGGTTGATGATGATGTTCTCTCTCAGGTTGATGATGATGTTCTCCTCTCTCAGGTTGATGATGATGTTCTCTCCTCTCTCAGGTTGATGATGATGTTCTCTCTCAGGTTGATGATGATGTTCTCTCCTCTCTCAGGTTGATGATGATGTTCTCTCTCAGGTTGATGATGTTCTCTCCTCTCTCAGGTTGATGATGATGTTCTCTCTCAGGTTGATGATGTTCTCTCCTCTCTCAGGTTGATGATGATGTTCTCCTCTCTCAGGTTGATGATGATGTTCTCTCCTCTCTCAGGTTGATGATGATGTTCTCTCTCAGGTTGATGATGATGTTCTCCTCTCTCAGGTCGATGATGATGTTCTCTCCTCTCTCAGGTTGATGATGATGTTCTCTCTCCTCTCTCAGGTTGATGATGATGTTCTCTCCTCTCTCAGGTTGATGATGATGTTCTCTCTCCTCTCTCAGGTTGATGATGATGTTCTCTCCTCTCTCAGGTTGATGATGATGTTCTCCTCTCTCAGGTTGATGATGATGTTCTCTCTCAGGTTGATGATGATGTTCTCTCCTCTCTCAGGTTGATGATGTTCTCCTCTCTCAGGTTGATGATGTTCTCTCCTCTCTCAGGTTGATGATGATGTTCTCCTCTCTCAGGTTGATGATGTTCTCCTCTCTCAGGTTGATGATGTTGTTCTCTCCTCTCTCAGGTTGATGATGATGTTCTCTCCTCTCTCAGGTTGATGATGATGTTCTCTCCTCTCTCAGGTTGATGATGATGTTCTCTCCTCTCTCAGGTTGATGATGATGTTCTCTCCTCTCTCAGGT
This sequence comes from Proterorhinus semilunaris, assembly GCA_021464625.1. Taxonomy (NCBI): domain Eukaryota; kingdom Metazoa; phylum Chordata; class Actinopteri; order Gobiiformes; family Gobiidae; genus Proterorhinus; species Proterorhinus semilunaris. The sequence continues at coordinate 31,693,257 of CM038361.1, read as the reverse complement.
TGATGATGATGTTCTCTCTCAGGTTGATGATGATGTTCTCCTCTCTCAGGTTGATGATGATGTTCTCTCTCAGGTTGATGATGATGTTCTCTCCTCTCTCAGGTTGATGATGTTCTCTCTCCTCTCTCAGGTTGATGATGATGTTCTCTCTCAGGTTGATGATGATGTTCTCTCCTCTCTCAGGTTGATGATGTTCTCTCCTCTCTCAGGTTGATGATGATGTTCTCTCTCCTCTCTCAGGTTGATGATGATGTTCTCTCTCAGGTTGATGATGATGTTCTCTCCTCTCTCAGGTTGATGATGATGTCCTCTCTCAGGTTGATGATGATGTTCTCCTCTCTCAGGTTGATGATGATGTTCTCTCTCAGGTTGATGATGATGTTCTCTCCTCTCTCAGGTTGATGATGTTCTCTCTCCTCTCTCAGGTTGATGATGATGTTCTCTCTCAGGTTGATGATGATGTTCTCTCCTCTCTCAGGTTGATGATGTTCTCTCCTCTCTCAGGTTGATGATGATGTTCTCTCTCCTCTCTCAGGTTGATGATGATGTTCTCTCTCAGGTTGATGATGATGTTCTCTCCTCTCTCAGGTTGATGATGATGTCCTCTCTCAGGTTGATGATGATGTTCTCTCCTTCCACTCAGGTGTCAGGCGGGTGGATTCCTCCTGGTTCTCCTCCTGACCTCCTCTCTCCTCTCTCGGACGCTGATGGCGTTGAGTCAGTTCTCGGAGTTACGGCATGCGCTCAGTAACGGGCGCTCCTGGACGACGTGGCGGATCCGCTGGCTCCTCCTCTTCCTGTGGGCGTACAGCGGCATGTGCGCGTCACTTCCTGTTGTGGGCGTGGGCGGGTTCAGCTTCAGCTCCGCCTCCTCGCTCTGCGGCCTCAGTCTGACGGATCCCGACACCGTCTCCAGGACCGTGTCGCTGTCATGGCTGACCATCTCCATGGCGATGCCCCTGACACTCACGTGCACGCTCCAGAGCTACGCCGTGCACGTGGCCCGGCATCAGGCGCAACGGGGAACCTTCAGGTGCAACGAGCTGCACTGTTACTACGTCCCTGCCCGGGTTTATGAGCGGAGCTCCAGAGCGTTTATACTGAGTACAGGTGAGAACCATCCCTAACCCGGGCCATACTGGGCCATAGTGAGCTAACCCGGGCCATACTGGGCTAACCCGGGCCATACTGGGCCATCCCAGGCCATACTGGGCCAACCCGGGCCATACTGGGCCATCCCAGGCCATACTGGGCCAACCCGGGCCATACTGGGCTAACCCGGGCCATCCCAGGCCATACCCGGGCCATACCCGGGCCATACTGGGCTAAACTAACTGGACTGACCTCAGGGACTGACCTCAGATACTGACCTCAGATACTGACCTCAGGGACTGACCTCAGATACTGACCTCAGATACTGACCTCAGGGACTGACCTCAGAGACTGACCTCAGATACTGACCTCAGATACTGACCTCAGATACTGACCTCAGGGACTGACCTCAGAGACTGACCTCAGATACTGACCTCAGGGACTGACCTCAGGGACTGACCTCAGATACTGACCTCAGATACTGACCTCAGGGACTGACCTCAGATACTGACCTCAGATACTGACCTCAGATACTGACCTCAGATACTGACCTCAGATACTGACCTCAGATACTGACCTCAGGGACTGACCTCAGAGACTGACCTCAGATACTGACCTCAGGGACTGACCTCAGATACTGACCTCAGGGACTGACCTCAGAGACTGACCTCAGATACTGACCTCAGATACTGACCTCAGATACTGACCTCAGGGACTGACCTCAGAGACTGACCTCAGATACTGACCTCAGATACTGACCTCAAATACTGACCTCAGGGACTGACCTCAGGGACTGACCTCAGGGACTGACCTCAGAGACTGACCTCAGATACTGACCTCAGATACTGACCTCAGGGACTGACCTCAGAGACTGACCTCAGATACTGACCTCAGATACTGACCTCAGGGACTGACCTCAGAGACTGACCTCAGATACTGACCTCAGATACTGACCTCAAATACTGACCTCAGGGACTGACCTCAGAGACTGACCTCAGGGACTGACCTCAGGGACTGACCTCAGAGACTGACCTCAGGGACTGACCTCAGAGACTGACCTCAGGTACTGACCTGAGGGACTGACCTCAGATACTGACCTCAGATACTGACCTCAGGGACTGACCTCAGGGACTGACCTCAGAGACTGACCTCAGGTACTGACCTGAGGGACTGACCTCAGATACTGACCTCAGGGACTGACCTCAGGGACTACCGGGGTTACCGATTTAGTTTGGATTTGACTGTGATTTGTTTTTGGATCTTCTGCAAAAACGGTATATTGGAGTTCTTCTTAGAACCTCCTTAAGATCCGACTTGATCTTACAGTAACCATCTCCTCCTGTGGTCCCTGTGGTCCTCTTGTCTCTAATGTCTCCTCAGGAGTGCTCCTCCTCTGCTGGGCGCCGTACATCGGCCTGTCTCTGTTCGAGGTCCTGACTCTGACTGAGGCCCCGTCCTGGGCCTCTAAGTCGTCCATGTTCCTGGTCCTCAGTAGCTCCGTCCTCAGCCCCGGAGTTACCGCCCTCACACAGCCGTAAGTCTGACCTCACACAGTCGTAAGTCTGACCTCTGACCTCACACAGCCGTAAGTCTGACCTCACACAGCCGTAAGTCTGACCTCACACAGCCGTAAGTCTGGCCTCACACAGCCGTAAGTCTGGCCTCACACAGCCGTAAGTCTGGCCTCACGCAGCCGTAAGTCTGACCTCTGACCTCACACAGCCGTAAGTCTGACCTCTGACCTCACACAGCCGTAAGTCTGGCCTCACACAGCCGTAAGTCTGACCTCACACAGCCGTAAGTCTGGCCTCACACAGCCGTAAGTCTGACCTCTGACCTCACACAGCCGTAAGTCTGACCTCACACAGCCGTAAGTCTGACCTCACACAGCCGTAAGTCTGGCCTCACACAGCCGTAAGTCTGGCCTCACACAGCCGTAAGTCTGGCCTCACGCAGCCGTAAGTCTGGCCTCACGCAGCCGTAAGTCTGACCTCACGCAGCCGTAAGTCTGACCTCACGCAGCCGTAAGTCTGACCTCACACAGCCGTAAGTCTGGCCTCACACAGCCGTAAGTCTGACCTCACGCAGCCGTAAGTCTGACCTCACGCAGCCGTAAGTCTGGCCTCACACAGCCGTAAGTCTGACCTCTGACCTCACACAGCCGTAAGTCTGACCTCTGACCTCACACAGCCGTAAGTCTGGCCTCACACAGCCGTAAGTCTGGCCTCACACAGCCGTAAGTCTGGCCTCACGCAGCCGTAAGTCTGGCCTCACACAGCCGTAAGTCTGACCTCACACAGCCGTAAGTCTGGCCTCACACAGCCGTAAGTCTGACCTCTGACCTCACACAGCCGTAAGTCTGACCTCACACAGCCGTAAGTCTGACCTCACACAGCCGTAAGTCTGACCTCACACAGCCGTAAGTCTGACCTCACACAGCCGTAAGTCTGGCCTCACACAGCCGTAAGTCTGACCTCTGACCTCACACAGCCGTAAGTCTGACCTCTGACCTCACACAGCCGTAAGTCTGACCTCTGACCTCACACAGCCGTAAGTCTGGCCTCACACAGCCGTAAGTCTGGCCTCACACAGCCGTAAGTCTGGCCTCACGCAGCCGTAAGTCTGGCCTCACACAGCCGTAAGTCTGACCTCTGACCTCACACAGCCGTAAGTCTGACCTCACACAGCCGTAAGTCTGACCTCACACAGCCGTAAGTCTGACCTCACACAGCCGTAAGTCTGGCCTCACACAGCCGTAAGTCTGACCTCTGACCTCACACAGCCGTAAGTCTGACCTCTGACCTCACACAGCCGTAAGTCTGACCTCACGCAGCCGTAAGTCTGACCTCACACAGCCGTAAGTCTGGCCTCACGCAGCCGTAAGTCTGGCCTCACACAGCCGTAAGTCTGACCTCTGACCTCACACAGCCGTAAGTCTGACCTCACACAGCCGTAAGTCTGACCTCACACAGCCGTAAGTCTGACCTCACACAGCCGTAAGTCTGACCTCACACAGCCGTAAGTCTGGCCTCACACAGCCGTAAGTCTGACCTCTGACCTCACACAGCCGTAAGTCTGACCTCTGACCTCACAACGCCGTAAGTCTGACCTCACGCAGCCGTAAGTCTGACCTCACACAGCCGTAAGTCTGACCTCACACAGCCGTAAGTCTGACCTCTGACCTCACAACGCCGTAAGTCTGACCTCACGCAGCCGTAAGTCTGACCTCACACAGCCGTAAGTCTGACCTCACACAGCCGTAAGTCTGACCTCACACAGCCGTAAGTCTGACCTCACACAGCCGTAAGTCTGACCTCTGACCTCACGCAGCCATAAGTCTGATCTCTGACCTCACTTCGATAGTGCTTCAATAGTGCTTCGATAGTGCTTCGATAAAGTCAGCGACTTTTCGTTTTTCCGTGTTGACGTTTGTCGTTTATTTTCAGTCAGTATCGTGCAGCAGCTCGGCTCCTCATGCTCCGCCTCCGTCGGCTCATGGACCGCACAGACCCCGCCCCGCCTCCCGACACGGCCAATCACATCACGGCAACGCCACTTTCTGGACCCGCCCACATCGCAATGACAACTGACCCCTGACCTCAGAGTGGGATCATTAAAGAGTTACTAAACCCCCCCCCCTTCCGGAGCATCAGATTTGAAAATCTCAACAGTAAAGGGGCGTTGCCTGGAGGACTAAGGGGCGTTGCCTGGAGGACTAAGGGGCGTTGCCTGGAGGACTAAGGGGCGTTGCCTGGAGGACTAAGGGGCGTTGCCTGGAGGACTAAGGGGCGTTGCCTGGAGGACTAAGGGGCGTTGCCTTGAGGACGGAGGGGTCTGTGATTGACAGGCCTGAGTCCTCTGACTTTGACGCGGCACCTGCAGCGCTGCTCGTAAACAAAGTCCGAGCATGGAGTTCCAGCGAGCTAACGTGTTTAGCAACATGTTCACTGGGACAACAGCTCTCTCTACACAGGAGAAACATCTCTACAGCTCTCTCTACACAGGAGAAACATCTCTACAGCTCTCTCTACACAGGAGAAACATCTCTACAGCTCTCTCTACACAGGAGAAACATCTCTACAGCTCTCTCTACACAGGAGAAACATCTCTACACAGGAGAAGCATCTCTACACAGGAGAAGCATCTCTACACAGGAGAAGCATCTCTACACAGGAGAAGCATCTCTACACAGGAGAAGCATCTCTACACAGGAGAAGCATCTCTACACAGGAGAAGCATCTCTACACAGGAGAAACATCTCTACAGCTCTCTCTACACAGGAGAAACATCTCTACAGCTCTCGACACAGGAGAAACATCTCTACAGCTCTCTCTACACAGGAGAAGCATCTCTACAGCTCTCTCTACACAGGAGAAACATCTCTACACAGGAGAAGCATCTCTACACAGGAGAAGCATCTCTACACAGGAGAAGCATCTCTACACAGGAGAAGCATCTCTACACAGGAGAAGCATCTCTACACAGGAGAAGCATCTCTACACAGGAGAAACATCTCTACAGCTCTCTCTACACAGGAGAAACATCTCTACAGCTCTCGACACAGGAGAAACATCTCTACAGCTCTCTCTACACAGGAGAAACATCTCTACAGCTCTCTCTACACAGGAGAAACATCTCTACAGCTCTCGACACAGGAGAAACATCTCTACAGCTCTCTCTACACAGGAGAAACATCTCTACAGCTCTCTCTACACAGGAGAAGCATCTCTACAGCTCTCTCTACACAGGAGAAGCATCTCTACAGCTCTCTCTACACAGGAGAAACATCTCTACACAGGAGAAACATCTCTACACAGGAGAAGCATCTCTACACAGGAGAAACATCTCTACAGCTCTCTCTACACAGGAGAAGCATCTCTACAGCTCTCTCTACACAGGAGAAGCATCTCTACACAGGAGAAACATCTCTACAGCTCTCTCTACACAGGAGAAGCATCTCTACAGCTCTCTCTACACAATAGAAACATCTCTACAGCTCTCTCTACACAGGAGAAGCATCTCTACAGCTCTCTGTAGTGAGTGAGTCGGACCAAGAGCTAAAAGACTGTAAAACACTAATTCAATTTAAATTCTTTTAAAGAAATCAATTATAAAAAAATAGCACGAGAGCGGATGCTAAGGATGCAAAATTAAGATGATAGATTTTCTTCTTTTTGACGATCTAAAAACAAAACATGGTATAACTGCATTCATAAGACATTGTTTGTTTTGTAAATACACTGGGAGCTTTAGCTTCTGCCTATTCCATTCAGACTGTATGTTTATTTATGTCGCCATCTGTTAAATGTTTAAATGTCTGAATAAAAATAAATCTGAACCCGACAATCGATGAAAACATTCTCTGGCTATTCCAACTCGCTACGGGGGCGTGAGCGAGACTGGGGGCTTTTATAGCCCGGCAGGGCATCTGACGTCAGGCTTCAAGCCTGGGCAAATACTGGCGCCAAATTCAAAAATCAAATGCAGTAAAGACCGATCGCCTGTAGATGGCGCCTCACTGACGGTTTTAGGCAGAAAGTTGATCTTTACACTAATGCAACATTATGACCAGGACATGAAGAAAACACTATTGGCCTCGTTTATACACGTTTCCACTTCAACCCTCTGCTCCTGATGCCCTTCCTGGGTAAACCCTCTGCTCCTGATGCCCTTCCTGGGTAAACCCTCTGCTCCTGATGCCCTTCCTGGGTAAACCCTCTGCTCCTGATGCCCTTCCTGGGTAAACCCTCTGCTCCTGATGCCTGATAGTAGTAACAACAGTAGTAGTAACAGTAGTAGTAACAGTTGTAGTAGTAACAACAGTAGTAGTAACAGTAGTAGTAGTAACAGTAGTAGCAACAGTAGTAGCAACAGTAGTAGTAGTAACAGTAGTAGTAACAACAGTAGTAGTAACAACAGTAGTAGTAGTAGCAACAGTAGTAGTAACAGTAGTAGTAGCAACAGTAGTAGCAACAGTAGTAGTAACAGTAGTAGTAGTAACAGTAGTAGTAACAGTAGTAGTAACAGTAGTAGTAACAGTAGTAGTAATAACAGTAGTAGTAACAGTAGTAGTAGTAGTAACAGTAGTAATAGTAACAGTAGTAGTAACAGTAGTAGTAACAGTAGTAGTAACAGTAGTAGTAGTAACAGTAGTAGTAACAGTAGTAGTAACAACAGTAGTAGTAACAACAGTAGTAACAACAGTAGTAGTAACAGTAGTAGTAACAGTAGTAGTAGTAACAGTAGTAGTAACAGTAGTAGTAGTAACAACAGTAGTAACAACAGTAGTAGTAACAGTAGTAGTAACAGTAGTAGTAGTAACAGTAGTAGTAACAACAGTAGTAGTAACAGTAGTAGTAACAGTAGTAGTAGTAACAGTAGTAGTAGCAGTAGTAGTAGTAACAGTAGTAGTAACAACAGTAGTAGTAACAACAGTAGTAGTAACAGTAGTAGTAACAGTAGTAGTAGTAACAGTAGTAGTAACAACAGTAGTAGTAGCAGTAGTAGTAGTAACAGTAGTAGTAACAACAGTAGTAGTAGCAGTAGTAGTAGTAACAGTAGTAGTAATAGTGCAAGTAGTACCTGGTTGACGACCTCGAAGTACAGGGCCAGGGTGGTGGTTGGGTCGAGGCCACAGACTTTCCACTGAGACGTTCCTCCAGTGCCGATTTCCTGAAATGTAAACAGATGAGCATCAGCGCCCCCTGCTGTCGCCTCAGAGGAGGAACAATAACTATTTTGGTTATTGTGACATTGTCCAAGACTTGTTTTTGCACATTTCCATCGCTCTCTGTGAAAAGAGAAGTTTCCCACTGCGAAAAGTCATCTGGAAAGAAGTGAAATCTTCTTGAATTAATACATTTTTCTGTGATTTGAGTCTAATTTCAAGAAATATACCCATGGGGCCAGATATTGATATTTACATTTACATTATCACGTGTGGCGATTGCATGATGTTACTTTTTGAATGAAATAAATAAAAAAAATGAAAAAATTAAGAATAAAACACGATAAACAAGACAGACAGACAAGAGATTTTCCTTTTCTCGGTACTGGGGGAGAGGGGACCCTGCTCAACGCTTCCCCTCGCCTTGTATTAAATAATCCCCTCCTTACAACATCACATGACTGTCTTACAACATATCAAAGGGTAAACAATGATTAACCCAAAAAACAGTCTTACGGGACCCCTCAGTCAGGGTAATAAACATTAACCCCCTTTCCTGAACCCACAGCCCACAAAGGAGGGTGTGTGTGATGTCCTCCCGTGGGGGTCGGAGAAGTTTTATTATTACTTCCTTTGTTCCGTTTAGACCAAAACAGAGATGATACCCCCCCTGCCTAACCAAACCCCCCCTGACTAACCAAACCCCCCCTGCCTAACCAAACCCCCCCTGCCTAACCAGTAAACCATCCCCCCCCTGCCTAACCAAACCCCCCCTGACTAACCAAACCCCCCCTGCCTAACCAGTAAACCATCCCCCCCCCTGCCTAACCAAACCCCCCCTGACTAACCAAACCCCCCCTGCCTAACCAGTAAACCATCCCCCCCCTGCCTAACCAAACCCCCCCTGACTAACCAAATGGTAAATGGTAAATGGTCTCAACTTATATAGCGCTTTTCCACCTACATTAGGCACTCAAAGCGCTTTACAGCAAGGAACCGCTCACCCATTCATACACCAATGTACGCAGACACTGGAGGCAAGGTGGGTGAAGTGTCTTGCCCAAGGACACAACGACAGCGTGCACCTTCAGGAGGCGGGATTCGAACCCATGACCTTCCGATCATGAGACGACCCGCCCTACCATCTGCGCCACCGTCGCCCCAAACCCAAACCCCCCCTGACTAACCAAACCCCCCCTGCCTAACCAGTAAACCATCCCCCCCCTGCCTAACCAAACCCCCCCTGACTAACCAAACCCCCCCTGCCTAACCAGTAAACCATCCCCCCCCTGCCTAACCAAACCCCCCCTGACTAACCAAACCCCCCCTGCCTAACCAGTAAACCATCCCCCCCCTGCCTAACCAAACCCCCCCTGACTAACCAAACCCCCCCTGCCTAACCAGTAAACCATCCCCCCCCTGCCTAACCAAACCCCCCCTGACTAACCAAACCCCCCCTGCCTAACCAGTAAACCATCCCCCCCCTGCCTAACCAAACCCCCCCTGACTAACCAAACCCCCCCTGCCTAACCAGTAAACCATCCCCCCCCTGCCTAACCAAACCCCCCCGTGAGACTCACGTTCTCCGAGACACACGGCCCTTTAGCGTTCAGCGACACACACGGACCAATGGCTCCGGACACTTTCACCTCCCGAGACGTCTGCAACACACAAAACATGTACAAGAGGAGGCTAAAACATGTGCAACAGGAGACTAAAACATGTGCAAGAGGAGACCGACAGGAAGAAGCAGTGACACGAACCTTGACCTCCAGCGTGGCGCCGAACGCCATTTTGAAACAACCCTGAACGTCTTTGGTGAAAACTCTCTGGAACGTCTGTTTGAACAACGACGTGTTGAACGAGTCGGCCATCACCATATATCCCCTTTAAACACATAAAACATGTACAACATCAGCACATAAAACATGTACATCACCATATATCCCCTTTAAACACATAAAACATGTACAACATCAGCACATAAAACATGTACATCACCATATATCCCCTTTAAACACATAAAACATGTACAACATCAGCACATATCCCCTTTAAACACATAAAACATGTACAACATCAGCATATATCCCCTTTAAACACATAAAACATGTACAACATCAGCACATAAAACATGTACATCACCATATATCCCCTTTAAACACATAAAACATGTACAACATCAGCACATATCCCCTTTAAACACATAAAACATGTACAACATCAGCACATAAAACATGTACATCACCATATATCCCCTTTAAACACATAAAACATGTACAACATCACCATATATCCCCTTTAAACACATAAAACATGTACAACATCACCATATATCCCCTTTAAACACATAAAACATGTACAACATCAGCACATAAAACATGTACAACATCACCATATATCCCCTTTAAACACATAAAACATGTACAACATCACCATATATCCCCTTTAAACACATAAAACATGTACAACATCAGCACATAAAACATGTACAACATCACCATATATCCCCTTTAAACACATAAAACATGTACAACATCAGCACATAAAACATGTACAACATCACCATATATCCCCTTTAAACACATAAAACATGTACAACATCAGCACATAAAACATGTACAACATCACCATATATCCCCTTTAAACACATAAAACATGTACAACATCACCATATATCCCCTTTAAACACATAAAACATGTACAACATCACCATATATCCCCTTTAAACACATAAAACATGTACAACATCACCATATATCCCCTTTAAACACATAAAACATGTACAACATCACCATATATCCCCTTTAAACACATAAAACATGTACAACATCAGCACATAAAACATGTACAACATCACCATATATCCCCTTTAAACACATAAAACATGTACAACATCACCATATATCCCCTTTAAACACATAAAACATGTACAACATCACCATATATCCCCTTTAAACACATAAAACATGTACAACATCAGCACATAAAACATGTACAACATCAGCACATATCCCCTTTAAACACATAAAACATGTACAACATCAGCACATATCCCCTTTAAACACATAAAACATGTACAACATCAGCACATATCCCCTTTAAACACATAAAACATGTACAATATAAACACATACAACATGTACAACATCAGCATATATCCCCTTTAAATACATATAACATGTACAATATTGGGCCCTTTATACTCGTGTGGTAAATAGTAAAGGGGTAAATACCCGGTGTGGTTGGGGCAGCACTTCATCTCTAACAGCCCGGTCTGGTCGAGGGCGCAGGCGTAAATATCGATGATGTGACCGTTCGCCGCCGCTCGACTCGCCAACGTCTCGTAATGCTGGAACACACAGACGGTTTAGACTGGTTTAGACTGGTTTAGTCCCGTTTAGTCCAGTCCAGTTTAATCTAGTCCAGTCCAGTTTAATCTAGTCCAGTCCAGTTTAATCTAGTCCAGTCCAGTTTAATCTAGTCCAGTCCAGTTTAATCTAGTCCAGTCCAGTCCAGTTTAATCTAGTCCAGTCCAGTTTAATCCAGTGCAGTCCGGTTTAATCTAGTCCAGTCCAGTTTAATTCAGTCCAGTCCGGTTTAATCTAGTCCAGTCCAGTTTAATTTAGTCCAGTCCAGTTTAATCTAGTCCAGTCCAGTTTAATTTAGTCCAGTCCAGTTTAATTTAGTCCAGTCCAGTTTAATCTAGTCCAGTCCAGTTTAATCTAGTCCAGTCCAGTTTAATCTAGTCCAGTCCAGTTTAATCAAGTCCAGTCCGAGTCTCATCTCAGACCTTGGAGGCCTTCTTGAGGAACTTGGCTCCATCCTTCTCGATGTCGTGCCAGGAGCGGATGGGCGTCTTGAGTTCGTCTCCCACCACCATGCCGGGCCCCTGAGTGGCTGGGCCCCCGATGAACGTCATGATGCGGGCCCCAGTGTTTGGGAACGTGCACTAGGGGGCGCCACAGAGAGGGACACGTGAGTCTGGCTGATCAAGTACAGGTTCCTCCTCCAATAGAACTGTGGCACAAAACTCCATAATCCACAGCCTTTTCCAAAAGTCCAAAAGGATCGGGATAGAACAAAACAGAAAACTATAGAAGGCTATTTGGGGAAAGGTTCTATTTTAGTGTAGTGTGGTGTACAGGGGGATTGTGGGTAATGTAGTGTACGTGAGGATTATAGTGTGGTGTACAGGGGGATTGTGGGTAATGTAGTGTACGTGAGGATTATAGTGTGGTGTACAGGGGGATTGTGGGTAATGTAGTGTACAGGGGGATTATAGTGCAGTGTACTGGAGGATTATAGTGTGGTGTACAGGGGGATTATAGTGTAGTGTACGTGAGGATTATAGTGTGGCATACAGGGGGATTGTGAGTAATGTAGTGTACGGGAGCATTATAGTGTGGCATACAGGGGGATTGTGAGTAATGTAGTGTACGGGAGCATTATAGTGTGGCATACAGGGGGATTGTGGGTAATGTAGTGTACGTGAGGATTATAATGTGGCGTACAGGGGGATTGTGGGTAATGTAGTGTACGTGAGGATTATAGTGTGGCATACAGGGGGATTGTGGGTAATGTAGTGTACGTGAGGATTATAATGTGGCGTACAGGGGGATTGTGGGTAATGTAGTGTACGTGAGGATTATATTGTGGTGTACAGTGGGGTTGTGGGTAATGTAGTGTACGGGAGCATTATAGTGTGGTGTACAGGGGGATTGTGGGTAATGTAGTGTACGTGAGGATTATAGTGTGGTGTACAGGGGGATTGTGGGTAATGTAGTGTACGTGAGGATTATAGTGTGGTGTACAGGGGGATTGTGGGTAATGTAGTGTACGTGAGGATTATAGTGTGGTGTACAGGGGGATTGTGGGTAATGTAGTGTACAGGGGGATTATAGTGCAGTGTACTGGAGGATTATAGTGTGGTGTACAGGGGGATTATAGTGTAGTGTACGTGAGGATTATAGTGTGGTGTACAGGGGGATTATAGTGTAGTGTACGTGAGGATTATAGTGTGGCATACAGGGGGATTGTGAGTAATGTAGTGTACGGGAGCATTATAGTGTGGCATACAGGGGGATTGTGAGTAATGTAGTGTACGGGAGCATTATAGTGTGGCATACAGGGGGATTGTGGGTAATGTAGTGTACGTGAGGATTATAATGTGGCGTACAGGGGGATTGTGGGTAATGTAGTGTACGTGAGGATTATAGTGTGGCATACAGGGGGATTGTGGGTAATGTAGTGTACGTGAGGATTATAATGTGGCGTACAGGGGGATTGTGGGTAATGTAGTGTACGTGAGGATTATATTGTGGTGTACAGTGGGGTTGTGGGTAATGTAGTGTACGGGAGCATTATAGTGTGGCATACAGGGGGATTGTGAGTAATGTAGTGTACGTGAGGATTATAATGTGGCGTACAGGGGGATTGTGGGTAATGTAGTGTACGTGAGGATTATATTGTGGTGTACAGTGGGGTTGTGGGTAATGTAGTGTACGGGAGCATTATAGTGTGGCATACAGGGGGATTGTGGGTAATGTAGTGTACATGAGGATTATAGTGTGGTGTACAGGGGGATTGTGGGTAATGTAGTGTACATGAGGATTATAGTGTGGTGTACAGGGGGATTGTGGGTAATGTAGTGTACGTGAGGATTATAGTGTGGTGTATGGGGGATTGTGGGTAATGTAGTGTTCAGGGGGATTGTGGGTAATGTAGTGAACATGGGGATTGTGGGTAATGTAGTGAACAGGGGGATTGTGGGTAATGTAGTGTACGTGAGGATTATAGTGTGGTGTACAGGGGGATTGTGGGTAATGTAGTGTACGTGAGGATTATAGTTGGGTGTACAGGGGGATTGTGGGTAATGTAGTGTACATGAGGATTATAGTGTGGTGTACAGGGGGATTGTGGGTAATGTAGTGTTCAGGGGGATTGTGGGTAATGTAGTGAACAGGGGGATTGTGGGTAATGTAGTGAACAGGGGGATTGTGGGTAATGTAGTATATGTGAGGATTATAGTGTAGTGTATGGGGGATTGTGGGTAATGTAGTGAACAGGGGGATTGTGGGTAATGTCGTGAACAGGGGGATTGTGGGTAATGTAGTATATGTGAGGATTATAGTGTAGTGTATGGGGGATTGTGGGTAATGTAGTGTTCAGGGGGATTGTGGGTAATGTAGTGAACAGGGGGATTGTGGGTAATGTAGTGAACAGGGGGATTGTGGGTAATGTAGTATATGTGAGGATTATAGTGTAGTGTATGGGGGATTGTGGGTAATGTAGTGAACAGGGGCATTGTGGGTAATGTAGTGTACAGGGGGATTGTGGGTAATGTAGTGTTCAGGGGGATTGTGGGTAATGTAGTGAACAGGGGGATTGTGGGTAATGTAGTGTTCAGGGGGATTGTGGGTAATGTAGTGTACGGGGGATTGTGGGTAATGTAGTGTTCAGGGGGATTGTGGGTAATGTAGTGTTCAGGGGGATTGTGGGTAATGTAGTGTATGGGGGATTGTGGGTAATATAGTGTTCAGGGGGATTGTGGGTAATGTAGTGTTCAGGGGGATTGTGGGTAATGTAGTGTTCAGGGGGATTGTGGGTAATGTAGTGTTCAGGGGGATTGTGGGTAATGTAGTGCACGGGGGATTGTGGGTAATGTAGTGTTCAGGGGGATTGTGAGTAATGTAGTGTATGGGGGATTGTGGGTAATATAGTGTACAGGGGGATTGTGGGTAATGTAGTGAACAGGGGGATTGTGGGTAATGTAGTGAACAGGGGGATTGTGGGTAATGTAGTGTACGGGGGATTGTGGGTAATGTAGTGTACGGGGGATTGTGGGTAATGTAGTGAACAGGGGGATTGTGGGTAATGTAGTATATGTGGGGATCATAGTGTGGTTCACCTCCAGCAGACCCACGGCGATGGACATGGCCACGCCCAGGCTCCTCAAGGGCCTCTTCCCCTGAGTCACAGGCCACGGGTCTCGCTGGAGCTCCCCCAACAGGTCAGTCAGGTTCATGTCCACCTTCTGCACTGGCTGCAGGAACCTGAAAAGAAGACACAGGAGGAGACGCAGGAGTCAGCAGGAGGAGAGAGGAGGAGAGGCTGCAGGGGGCGCTGTTACCTGTTGGACAGAGGCTGTGGACTCTGAGGTCCTCGGCTCTGATTGGCCGCAGGTTTGGCGAGTCCTAACATCTCCTGAAGAACAGAAGAACATCAGGTCACAGCTTTGTTACAGAGACACAGGGACCTGCTTCGCACTCAGGTCTTTGGTGTTAGTTACCTTTACCTGTAGCTGGGTTAGTTATCGTTACCTGTAGCTGGGTTAGTTACCTGTAGCTGGGTTAGTTACCTGTAGTTGGGTTAGTTATCGTTACCTGTAGCTGGGTTAGTTACCTGTAGCTGGGTTAGTTACCGTTACCTGTAGCTGGGTTAGTTACCGTTACCTGTAGCTGGGTTAGTTACCGTTACCTGTAGCTGGGTTAGTTATCGTTACCTGTAGCTGGGTTAGTTATCGTTACCTGTAGCTGGGTTAGTTACCTGTAGTTGGGTTAGTTACCTGTAGCTGGGTTAGTTATCGTTACCTGTAGCTGGGTTAGTTACCGTTACCTGTAGCTGGGTTAGTTATCGTTACCTGTAGCTGGGTTAGTTATCGTTACCTGTAGCTGGGTTAGTTATCGTTACCTGTAGCTGGGTTAGTTACCGTTACCTGTAGCTGGGTTAGTTACCGTTACCTGTAGCTGGGTTAGTTATCGTTACCTGTAGCTGGGTTAGTTATCGTTACCTGTAGCTGGGTTAGTTACCTGTAGCTGGGTTAGTTACCTGTAGCTGGGTTAGTTACCGTTACCTGTAGCTGGGTTAGTTATCGTTACCTGTAGCTGGGTTAGTTACCTGTAGCTGGGTTAGTTATCGTTACCTGTAGCTGGGTTAGTTACCTGTAGCTGGGTTAGTTATCGTTACCTGTAGCTGGGTTAGTTATCGTTACCTGTAGCTGGGTTAGTTACCTGTAGCTGGGTTAGTTACCTGTAGCTGGGTTAGTTACCGTTACCTGTAGCTGGGTTAGTTATCGTCACCTGTAGCTGGGTTAGTTACCTGTAGCTGGGTTAGTTATCGTTACCTGTAGCTGGGTTAGTTACCTGTAGCTGGGTTAGTTATCGTTACCTGTAGCTGGGTTAGTTATCGTTACCTGTAGCTGGGTTAGTTATCGTTACCTGTAGCTGGGTTAGTTACCGTTACCTGTAGCTGGGTTAGTTACCTGTAGCTGGGTTAGTTATCGTTACCTGTAGCTGGGTTAGTTACCTGTAGCTGGGTTAGTTACCGTTACCTGTAGCTGGGTTAGTTATCGTTACCTGTAGCTGGGTTAGTTATCGTTACCTGTAGCTGGGTTAGTTACCGTTACCTGTAGCTGGGTTAGTTATCGTTACCTGTAGCTGGGTTAGTTATCGTTACCTGTAGCTGGGTTAGTTATCGTTACCTGTAGCTGGGTTAGTTACCTGTAGCTGGGTTAGTTATCGTTACCTGTAGCTGGGTTAGTTATCATTACCTGTAGCTGGGTTAGTTATCGTTACCTGTAGCTGGGTTAGTTACCTGTAGCTGGGTTAGTTATCGTTACCTGTAGCTGGGTTAGTTACCTGTAGCTGGGTTAGTTATCGTTACCTGTAGCTGGGTTAGTTACCTGTAGCTGGGTTAGTTATCGTTACCTGTAGCTGGGTTAGTTACCTGTAGCTGGGTTAGTTATCGTTACCTGTAGCTGGGTTAGTTATCGTTACCTGTAGCTGGGTTAGTTATCGTTACCTGTAGCTGGGTTAGTTATCGTTACCTGTAGCTGGGTTAGTTATCGTTACCTGTAGCTGGGTTAGTTACCTGTAGCTGGGTTAGTTACCTGTAGCTGGGTTAGTTACCTGTAGCTGGGTTAGTTACCTGTAGCTGGGTTAGTTATCGTTACCTGTAGCTGGGTTAGTTACCTGTAGCTGGGTTAGTTACCTGTAGCTGCTTAGCGCTCAGGTCCTTCGCGCCCCTGAACACGTAGCTCTTGGAGATGCCCTCACAGCCGAGCTCGTGGACCTGGACCATGCGACCGAAGGTGATGAGCCCCACCAGGGCAGCAGGGGGCAGCAGAGAGAGGGACATCTGCAGAGACTCCTTCAGCGCCTGCAGGTCCTCGTCCTCCACACAGGTGTCCACCACGTACAGGAAGACCAGGGGGAGGGGCGGGCCGCGCTGAGGGGCGGAGTCAGAGTGTAAGCATGTGACCACGTACAGGAAGACCAGGGGGAGGGGCGGGCCGCGCTGAGGGGCGGAGTCAGAGTGTAAGCATGTGACCACGTACAGGAATACCAGGGGGAGGGGCGGGCCGCGCTGAGGGGCGGAGTCAGAGTGTAAGCATGTGACCACGTACAGGAATACCAGGGGGAGGGGCGGGCCGCGCTGAGGGGCGGAGTCAGAGTGTAAGCATGTGACCACGTACAGGAAGACCAGGGGGAGGGGCGGGCCGCGCTGAGGGGCGGAGTCAGAGTGTAAGCATGTGACCACGTACAGGAAGACCAGGGGGAGGGGCGGGCCGCCCTGAGGGGCGGAGTCAGAGTGTAAGCATGTGACCACGTACAGGAAGACCAGGGGGAGGGGCGGGCCGCGCTGAGGGGCGGAGTCAGAGTGTAAGCATGTGACCACGTACAGAAAGACCAGGGGGAGGGGCGGGCCGCGCTGAGGGGCGGAGTCAGAGTGTAAGCATGTGACCACGTACAGGAAGACCAGGGGGAGGGGCGGGCCGCGCTGAGGGGCGGAGTCAGAGTGTAAGCATGTGACCACGTACAGGAAGACCAGGGGGAGGGGCGGGCCGCCCTGAGGGGCGGAGTCAGAGTGTAAGCATGTGACCACGTACAGGAAGACCAGGGGGAGGGGCGGGCCGCGCTGAGGGGCGGAGTCAGAGTGTAAGCATGTGACCACGTACAGGAAGACCAGGGGGAGGGGCGGGCCGCGCTGAGGGGCGGAGTCAGAGTGTAAGCATGTGACCACGTACAGGAAGACCAGGGGGAGGGGCGGGCCGCCCTGAGGGGCGGAGTCAGAGTGTAAGCATGTGACCACGTACAGGAAGACCAGGGGGAGGGGCGGGCCGCGCTGAGGGGCGGAGTCAGAGTGTAAGCATGTGACCACGTACAGGAAGACCAGGGGGAGGGGCGTTTGAGTGATGTTACGGCGGTACCTTTGTTCTTTGTTTTGTGGTTCAATCATTAGGTTTAGTTATAAAGTGCCATGTTTGTCATTGTGTGAACTTTTTCAAAACGATGTTAAATGTTGTTTAAACTCTGACAGAACGCACTCACTGAGGACATCTCTGCGACTTCTATGAGAACCAGGGACTAGAAAGTGACGGATGGAAACGCTTTAAACGCAGGTGGAAATGTTCTTAACCTCTTAAACCTTAACCGAGCGCTTCTAAATCGAAAAGCTTCAGGTCAGCGTAACATCTCATCACTTTTTTGCTGCTCTTTTGGCACCTTTTAGTTGCTTTTAAATGTCTTTTGTTGTTGTTGCATTTCATCCTTGTTTTCATCTCATTTTTGTCATTATTTTGACCCTTTTTTTCAAGAAGCTTTTAGATTTAGGTAAAGCCGAACTGGAGAACATGTGCTCGGTTCAGGAGGAGGTCAGTGAACAGATCACAGAAATGTGGAACACGGAGCCGTTTCTGACGTGATCACAGGAGAGTGTCCACAGGGGGCGCCGCAGACACAGATTCACTTTGACCTAACGCAAAAACAGCACCACTTCTCCCCCAGTGGACACTCCGGGTACAGCCCCAACAAACGGAAGAAACCCCAAAAATAAAACCAAGAAAACCAACGATCCGAAGGAGAGGATTAGTACACACGCCCCCTTAGAACCAGGGCCTCCTTAGAACCAGGGCCTCCTTAGAACCAGGACCCCGTTAGTACCAGGGCCTCCTTAGAACCATGGCCTCCTTAGAACCAGGGCCTCCTTAGAACCAGGGCCTCCTTAGAACCAGGGCCCCGTTAGAACCAGGGCCCCGTTAGAACCAGGACCCCGTTAGTACCAGGGCCCCGTTAGTACCAGGGCCTCCTTAGAACCAGGACCCCGTTAGTACCAGGGCCTCCTTAGAACCAGGACCCCGTTAGTACCAGGGCCCCGTTAGAACCAGGGCCCCGTTAGAACCAGGACCCCGTTAGTACCAGGGCCCCGTTAGTACCAGGGCCTCCTTAGAACCAGGACCCCGTTAGTACCAGGGCCTCCTTAGAACCAGGACCCCGTTAGTACCAGGGCCCCGTTAGAACCAGGACCCCGTTAGAACCAGGTCCAGGGTTTAGGTCTTGCCTTGTGAAACGGGCTCCAGAACTGAGTTGAAAACATCGCCGCCGACGGAGGCTTCAGGGAAAACCACACACTTTATTTATTTATGTATTTGTTTATTTAACTGCAGCTGCTCTGACACTTCATCATCATCATCATCATCATCAACAACAACAGAGTCTGGGACTAAAATCAGACCAAACTAAAGTAAAAGCAGTTTAAGACGAGACGTTGCGCATGACAGTCGGGTTTGGGTCAGGCTTCAAGATTTAGACGACGTCACTATTCACTTTTTCACTTTAATTTAATGTAATCACTCTTTCACTTTAATTTAATCACTCTTTCACTTTAATTTAATCACTCTTTCACTTTAATTTAATGTAATCACTCTTTCACTTTAATTTAATCACTCTTTCACTTTAATTTAATCACTCTTTCACTTTAATTTAATGTAATCACTCTTTCACTTTAATTTAATCACTCTTTCACTTTAATTTAATCACTCTTTCACTTTAATTTAATGTAATCACTCTTTCACTTTAATTTAATCACTCTTTCACTTTAATTTAATCACTCTTTCACTTTAATTTAATGTAATCACTCTTTCACTTTAATTTAATGTAATCACTCTTTCACTTTAATTTAATGTAATCACTCTTTCACTTTAATTTAATCACTCTTTCACTTTAATTTAATCACTCTTTCACTTTAATTTAATTTAATCACTCTTTCACTTTAATGTAATCACTCTTTCACTTTAATTTTATGTAATCACTCTTTCACTTTAATTTAATCACTCTTTCACTTTAATTTAATCACTCTTTCACTTTAATTTAATCACTCTTTCACTTTAATTTAATCACTCTTTCACTTTAATTTAATCACTCTTTCACTTTAATTTAATCACTCTTTCACTTTAATTTAATTTAATCACTCTTTCACTTTAATTTAATTTAATTTAATCACTCTTTCACTTTAATTTAATTTAATTTAATCACTCTTTCACTTTAATTTGTCCTGATTTTTCCACATTTCAAACCAAACAAATCCCTCTGAGCAATAGGACCGATGTATCGGCCCGATATTAGCGCATTTTTAATATCGGCTGTCGATATCTCACAGAATATATCACAGTTTGTCTCTGATGGTTCTGAAGAACCAACTAAACATGAATATGCAGCGCCCCCTGCTGACACAGTTCAACACTGACACGTTTAGACGGACATCTCCACACGGTCTCGCCTTAAAGGGAATAAACTCCCGTTACCGTGTTTACCAGAGGGGGCGGAGCTCCAGGGCGAGGAAACTTAAAGGGACTGACCTGAACCACGTACTCGATGGTGGAAAACTGAGGCAGCAGCTCCGCCGGCTGGTTCACCTCCGAGATCCCGGTGTACGACGGAGGGAACTGAGGAGACAGAGTGTTACTGCAGCACAGCCAGGGGGCGCTGTGCTGCAGGGGGGGGCACAGACAGGGGGAGGCACAGACAGGGGGCGCTGTGCTGCAGGGGGGGGCACAGACAGGGGGCGCTGTGCTGCAGGGGAGGCACAGACAGGGGGCGCTGTGCTGCAGGGGGAGGCACAGACAGGGGGCGCTATGCTGCAGGGGGAGGCACAGACAGGGGGAGGCACAGACAGGGGGCGCTGTGCTGCAGGGGGGGGCACAGACAGGGGGCGCTGTGCTGCAGGGGGAGGAACAGACAGGGGGAGGCACAGACAGGGGGAGGCACAGACAGGGGGCGCTGTGCTGCAGGGGGGGGGCACAGACAGGGGGAGGCACAGACAGGGGGAGGCACAGACAGGGGGCGCTGTGCTGCAGGGGGAGGAACAGACAGGGGGCGCTGTGCTGCAGGGGGGGGGCACAGACAGGGGGAGGCACACACAGGGGGCGCTGTGATGCAGGGGGAGGCACAGACAGGGGCCTGTTTTTTTCTTAGAGGGGGGAAAAGTCAGAGGGAAAAAATAAAAATTAAATAAATTTAAAAAATCTGAAAAAAATAATAATAATAAAGGGGGAAATGGAAATAAGCAAGAAACATTAGGAAGTGTTGAAACAATGAGGTAAAAAAATACAAACAAAAAGAGGGGGGGAAAGGGAGGAGTCCCAGGCAGGGGGCGCTGTTCTGACCTGGTTGCGTTGGTAGCAGAAGTTGCAGGCCCACAGTTTGGCTCTGTAATCCACCTGACTGTCACACAAACCAGACGTTAGTCCAGGAACCACACGAGGACTGGACCAGGTCAGTGTGGTCAGGGCGTGGTCAGGTGTGGTCGGGGTGGTCAGGTGTGGTCGGGGCGTGGTCAGGGCGTGGTCGAAGCGTGGCCGGGGCGTGGTCAGGGCGTGGTCGGGGCGGTCAGGGCGTGGTCAGGTGTGGTCAGGGTGTGGTCGGGGCGTGGTCAGTATGGTCAGGGCGTGGTCAGGTGTGGTCAGGGTGTGGTCGGGGCGTGGTCGACGTGGTCAGGTGTGGTCAGGGTGTGGTCGGGGCGTGGTCGACGTGGTCAGGTGTGGTCAGGGTGTGGTCGGGGCGTGGTCGACGTGGTCAGGTGTGGTCAGGGTGTGGTCGGGGTGTGGTCAGTCTCTCACCACAGTGGGTTGAGCACGGCCCTGCACGTGGCTCGGCTGCAGAGGTCAGTATGGTCAGGGCGTGGTCAGGTGTGGTCGGGGTGTGGTCGGGGCGTGGTCGGGGCGTGGTCGGGGCGTGGTCAGTCTCTCACCACAGTGGGTTGAGCACGGCCCTGCACGTGGCTCGGCTGCAGAGGTCAGTATGGTCAGGGCGTGGTCAGGGCGTGGTCGGGGCGTGGTCGGGGCGTGGTCGGGGTGTGGTCGGGGCGTGGCCGGGGCGTGGCCGGGGCGTGGTCAGGGCGTGGTCGGGGCGTGGTCAGTCTCTCACCACAGTGGGTTGAGCACGGCCCTGCACGTGGCTCGGCTGCAGAGGTCAGTATGGTCAGGGCGTGGTCAGGGCGTGGTTGGGGCGTGGTCAGGGCGTGGCCGGGGCGTGGTCAGGGCGTGGTCGGGGCGTGGTCAGTCTCTCACCACAGTGGGTTGAGCACGGCCCTGCACGTGGCTCGGCTGCAGAGGACCGGCTCGTACTGAATGGGCGGGAGGTCCGGTCGCTCCTTCAGGGGCGTCAGCAGAGCGGCGATGGGAACCACCATCCGAGTCGCCTCCAGACGCGACGACGGCCACACGTTCCAGCTGAAACGCACGCCGTCGCGGTCCTCGTTCTGAGCGATGTACTCAGCGAAGGTCGCCATCGGGAAAGACTGAGCACACAGATAACAAAGTGTTGGTTTAGCGTCGGACACGTGACCGACACGTGACACGTGACCGACACGTGACACGTGTCGGTCACGTGTCGGTCACGTGTCGGTCACGTGTCGGTCACGTGTCGGACACGTGACCGACACGTGACCGACACGTGACCGACACGTGACCGACACGTGACACGTGACCGACACGTGACCGACACGTGACCGACACGTGACCGACACGTGACCGACACGTGACCGACACGTGACCGACACGTGACCGACACGTGACACGTGACCGACACGTGACCGACACGTGACCGACACGTGACCGACACGTGACCGACACGTGACCGACACGTGACCGACACGTGACCGACACGTGTCAGTCACGTGACCGATGGTGCGACCTCAGGAGGGAAAATGCTAATTTGAGTCAAAGAATAAAGAAAGAGTCTCGTCTATACAGTTTTCGCTCGATGCATAAATACATTCACATTCATTTCCAAAGATTAAGGACAAACTATCAAACAACTTTTAATTTAGTTTAAGTCCATTTTTAGTCACAAAAATATCACCGACTAAAAATAATAAATATTTAAGTCGACGACTTTAACACGGATGAAAAAGCTTAACGTCAGACGAGTCGATACAAACGTTCAGGAGCTCATTCACCGGCGTTCATGTGCAAACGTTTTGTTTTGCTCATGAGTAATATCGATGTTGTAAATGATTATTGTTCTGTTAGTGCCGCTCACGAAACCAACGGCCCGAAGTACGACTTTAAATGATCCTTTGTAGACGAGCTGATTAAGGTTTATTAAAGTTTGTTTTGACACAATATGCTGAAAAACTAACGATTTACGAAACGGTTAAATCAAATATCACAGAACTGTCACGATCACTTTATTACCACTTTATTATCACTTTATTACCACTTTATTATCACTTTATATTGTTATTTAAGTTTATGAGCAGGGGTGGGAGTCAATAAGCGTGTCTTCTTCCCACTCCTTTTCGAGCTAAAATGTTAATTATTCTTTTTTTTTTTTTCTCTCTCTTATTATGTATATATATTTTCTGTTCTTCTTTCTTGGCTTTTGTGCCTTGTGTGTGTAGCTCAAAATAAAAAATAAAAAATAAATAAATAAATAAAAAAACTTTATTATCACTTTATTATCACTTTATTATCACTTCATTATCCTCCTGTTACACCTTTATTACTTTCTCTGTCCCGGATATTTACGAGTAAAATGGACACAAATAAATCTGACAAACCTGCGGCTGTCATTGATTATAATCCGCTCAGACCCGGGTTAGACCCAGGTCCAGGGTTAGACCCGGGTTAGACCCAGGTCCAGGGTTAGACCCGGGTT
This sequence comes from Proterorhinus semilunaris, assembly GCA_021464625.1. Lineage (NCBI taxonomy): Eukaryota > Metazoa > Chordata > Actinopteri > Gobiiformes > Gobiidae > Proterorhinus > Proterorhinus semilunaris. Next base: position 31,669,560 of record CM038361.1, on the reverse strand, counting down.
AGACCCAGGTCCAGGGTTAGACCCAGGTTAGACCCAGGTCCGGGGTTAGACCCGGGTTAGACCCAGGTCCAGGGTTAGACCCGGGTTAGACCCAGGTCCAGGGTTAGACCCGGGTTAGACCCAGGTCCAGGGTTAGACCCGGGTTAGACCCAGGTCCGGGGTTAGACCCGGGTTAGACCCAGGTCCAGGGTTAGACCCGGGTTAGACCCAGGTCCAGGGTTAGACCCGGGTTAGACCCAGGTCCAGGGTTAGACCCGGGTCCAGGGTTAGACCCGGGTTAGACCCGGGTCCAGGGTTAGACCCGGGTTAGACCCAGGTGAGGCCCGGGTTAGACCCAGAGTCACACAAAGTCCCAGCCCTGGCCGCTTTAATGAGTAGATTTGTCTAAAGTAACGAGTAACGCGGATGTCCAGAGTCTCGTCACTGACGCAGCTCGACTTAAATAACGCGGATTCAGTCAAAACATAAACAGCGCTGCGTCACAGAACCGCAGCAAACCGGGACTGAACCGGGACTGAACCGGGACTACACCGGGACCGGGCTCACCTGACTGGGCCTGGGCCGGTTCTGAAGTGCTGGGACCGGGGAGGAGCGGGAGAGCTGCCCGGGAGAGGAAGACCGGAGGCGGACAGTGGAGGAGAGACGTCCCGCTGAGTCTGAAGGAGCTTCACCGGAGCGACACAAACAACATGGCGGCGCCACGTCACGTCACGCACAGAGAGGGGAGGGGGGAGAGCTGAGTGAAGCTGGCCCCCCATACACGGACATTTACCAATGGCCGCTGACTGCTCTGCTTTGTGACTACGACACTGGAGGCCGCCATTGCTCCACCTTTGCTGTAGTACCTCCATATGACCGCTAGTCCCCCGTTGGAATGCATTGGACTTTAGACAATAATAGTTCAGACCCGGAGCCGAGAATCCACGACGGTGAGGCGGATCTGCCGTGATAGAGCGCCCTCTGCGGGCAGGAGCAGATCCACCACGGTATTATTTGTTCATATTTTATGTTTTACAATTATTGTTAGAGTTACTTTAACATTGTTAAGATTAGGATTGTTTATTCTGTTCAAAGTTACGTTATCTTTATTAACCAACAGATAAGAAATTCATAAGAATTTCGTTTTGTTTTCATTAAAAAAATGTAATAACTCAGCCTACTAACTCCCCACGTACGTGAAGTAGATCAACATATCAATCAACATCAACCTTCCTAACCAGCAGAGGGCGCACTATCACGGTGTGTTACGTTAGCTATATCTGGCTCAACGTTATGTGGGAGACACAGACGACACCTCGTGATAGTTTTCAACTTACCTTTAATCCGTCTGCTCAGACTGTTCTTACAACCATACCCGTCCGTACGGGAACATGTCTATTGAACATTAGTTCCGCTTTATCCAACACCTCCCCTTTTTAGTCAGAAACCTCCACACCTTTCAATATAGCATAGCAGTACACATTTCCTTTCTTTTAACCATATTCAACATACAGAACATCCATAATAAACCTGGACCTTTTTTTTTTCCCTTTCTTCTGTAAACATATATCACTTGTAGCTTATGTAGAACTCAGTAGTAAACCATTTTTTTTTTTTTATTCTTTTACTGTGAACTTAGAGGTCTAAACGTTTCGGTGCACGGGACATTCGTCCTGAGGCTGTCACATAAGGTGTATTTGTTGTGTCCATATCTATGTTACTACTGGGTGTGACTTGAGTACTGTTTGTTTGTGTGTCAGTAGTCTCTTGTTCTGCAGTAGTAACTGATGTGTTCACAGGTGTTGAACATAATGGCCTCACGTGTGTGCGATTTCGTCTGATATGTCCCTCATCTGTGTGAATGACATATGATCTAGGTGTAGTTGCTTGCTGTACAACTGTCCCTTCTGTGTTTTCTCTTGGAAGCCAAACATTTTGACCCGGTTGCAATGGTGTTAGTGGACGGGCCCTGTGCCGACGGTTGTAGTGATGCTGTTGATTTTTCTTAGATTGTCTCTCTTTGTCTTTGAATCTTTTGATGTTAGGCCACCGAGGAACTAGGGTGACGGGGTGCTGTGGCAGAATCGTTTGTAGCTGTCGGCCCATCAGAAGTTGTGCAGGGGAAAAGCCGCACCCGAGAGGTGTAGCGCGGTACGCCAGTAGCGCTTTTGTCTTCTCCCCTCCCCCTGTCCATAGTCCTTTCACCGTGGCCACAGCCCGCTCAGCTTCTCCGTTTGCCTGCGGGTACCGTGGGCTACTGGGGACATGAGTGAACCCGAACTCTGCTGCAAAGTCCTTAAATAGTTCACTGCTGTACTGTGGTCCGTTGTCCGACACGACTGTCTCTGGTATCCCGTGGCGGCTGAACGTGTCCTTAACAGCTGCTATCACCGTAGCTGCAGAAGCCACCTTCAGCTTGGCCACTTCTATGTACCTTGAGAAGTAATCCACAATAAGGATGTAAGTTTCTTTGTCCCAGAAGAACAGGTCAGTACCCACCCTCTGCCAGGGGCGCTGTGGTACTGGCGTTGTCATCAGAGGTTCTTTGTGCTCAGCCCCATGTTGTGAACATGTGTTGCAGCTGTCCACAAATTGGCTGATCTGCACGGACAGTCCTGGCCACCAGACGGCTTGGCGGGCTCTCGCTCTGCATTTGACTATGCCTTGGTGACCACTGTGAAGTAGCTCTAAGATTTCCTGCCTCATGCCTTGTGGAATCACGATTCTTTGTCCTCTTAGCAGTACCTCTCCTGCTAGAGAGATGTTTTCTTTCTCTGGCCAGAATATCCCCAAATCTGGAGATAGTGCATATTTCTCGGGCCAACCTGACTTGCAGTACTGGATGAGTTTCGCACAGACGGGGTCCGTGTGCTGTTTTTGCTGGATCACTTTTAGTCTTGGTTCCGTAGCTGGCAGACCTTGGATCACCGCATCTATGAACACTTTGACCTCTAGCTCATTATCTAGGTCATCCTGTGTCAGAGCATGTCTGACTGGTGCTCTTGACAGGGTGTCTGCAGTTATTAAGCTCTTACCCGGAACATGTATGATGTCAAATGTGAACTTCATTAGTCTTAGACGAAACCTCAGCACTCTCGGTGGAAGGTCGTCCAGTGCTTTTGTGCTTAGGAGGGGCACCAGAGGCTTATGGTCTGTCTCCAACCTGAATCTGAGACCATGAATGTAGGGTGCTAGTCGTTCGCATGCCCATGTGACTGCCAAGGCCTCTTTCTCTATTTGAGCATAGTGTTTCTCCGCTTCTGTTAAGCCTCTTGAGATGAATACTACAGGCCTCCATACTCCATCCGGTTGTTCCTGTGTGAGGACAGCACCTAGCCCGTAGGATGAGGCGTCAGCTGCCACACACGTCTCTGTCGTTAGGGAGTAGGGTGCAAGAACCCGTTGTGAGCTCAGTTCAGTTTTCAGTTTCTGAAATGCCTCCTCCTGCGGAGCTCCCCAGTGCCACTCATTCTTTTCACTGAGCAAGTCCTTTAGTGGTTTTGTATATGATGCGAGATGAGGTAGAAACTTTCCGAGGTAGTTGGCCATGCCCATAACTCTCCTCACACCTTCTGCATCTGTCGGCTCTGGCATCTCCATGATAGCCCTGACCTTATTTGGGTCTGGGGATACCCCCTCAGCTGCGACACAGTGTCCCACAAACACGATCTTATCTTTAGAGAACTCACACTTTTCGTTCAGTGTCAGTCCTTCTTTCTCGAGAGTTTGTAGCACTTTGTGTAACCTCTCATTGTGCTGCTGCATATCCTTCCCGAAGACTACGATGTCATCAGCGTGGCAAACTACCCCCTCACACCCCTCCAGCATCTGAGACATGCGACGCTGGAAGTGCTCTGGAGCAGATGAGATCCCAAAGGGCAGACGATTAAATGCATACCTGCCAAAAGGGGTGATGAACGTCGTGTAAAGTCGGCTCTCTTCTGCCAACGGGATCTGCCAAAAGCCGGAGGTTGCGTCGAGTTTTGTGAATACCTTTGCTCCGGACAACATGGCGAGTGTGTGGTCGACCGCTGGGAGAATGTGTCTTTCTCTCCTCACCCACTTATTCAGATGGGTCATGTCCACACACAGTCTTATTTTCCCCGGCCGTGCTTTTGGTGCCACAACCAAACCAGCGCACCATGGTGTGGGTTGTGTCACTCTGGAGATCACTCCCATGTCCTCCATACGCTCCAGCTCCTCTTTGACCTTGTCCCGCAGGGGCAGGGGCACTCTGCGTGGAGTCGACAGAGCATATGGGACCGCTCCTGATTCCAGTTCGATCTTGTAGGGCTCCCTTAACTTCCCCAGTCCTGCAAACACTGATGGGTACTGCTCTTTAAAGTTCTCTGGCTGGGCTTGCACCGCGTTAACACGTTTGATAAGCTTGAGTGCTTTGATTGCCGGCAGACCCAGCAACGGCTTGTAGAGTCCATTAACAACATACACTTCGGATCCATAGTTAGTTTACCTTTAAAGCGTCCTTTAACGTCCAGTTCTGTTTACCTGGGCCGTACAGCAGTTTTCCTGGTGGTTGCAGTGTCCCATGTTTCTCTAGGGAGTAAATGCTGCTGTAACACTCGCTCCAGTGTCCAGTTTGAAGAGAGTTTTTTCCTGATTTAAGTGCACCGTGTCACTCCACTCTTCGTCCCCCATACAATCCATTTCGCCCAAAAATGCAAAATCCTCTTCGTCTCCACTTCCGCCATGGAGCTCTGTAATGTTATGGACCCCTCCAGCAGATCTGCATTTCTTTGCAAAGTGTCCTTTTTTATGACACCTCCTGCACTCCGCATCACGAGCTGGGCACTCCATCCAGGAGTGTTTCTTTAACTGTCCACATCTGCTGCATTCGCCCGTTTTAGTGTCTGTTTTAGCCGCCTTAAAAGGCTTCTTTGTGAACTTTTTCTGTATCGACTCTACGTGTCCCAGTTGCTGTTCAGCCCCTCTGAGAACTGGCTGTTGTCTTTTTATTGTTTCACTTTTGTCATAGCTTTATTCAGCGTTAAATCTGCATCTAACTGTAAGCTTTCTGACAGTTTAGCATCTCTTATGCACAACTATGCGATCTCGTATGAGCTCTTCTCTCAAAACGCCAAACTCACAGTGTTCTGCTAGTGTGTGCACTGCAGTTATGAAGGATTCCACGCTCTGCCGGGCTCCTGGCACCTCCGGTTGAATCGCGCCCTTTCGCCTTTTTGCCTCTTGCTCACACAATGCGCCGTGAAAGCCGCTGTTACTTCATCGTATGACCTTCTCTGAGCCTCCGTCAGTGGCAGGACGTTTAAAATATCCTCCGCATCGTCACCGGCAGCATACATGAAGCTGTTGACTTGAAACTCTTGCGACTGCTTGTCGAGTCCCGACGCTATCCTATAGCGCTCGAACCGCTTCAGCCATCTTGACCACTCGGTAACTTTCGTGAAGTCAAACTTGCCTGGCGCCGCTAATTGGGGCACGGTGCTCTGTCCCTCATCGCCCATTTCTGGCTAGTTTTCTTCTGACACCATGTTACGTTAGCTAGATCTGGCTCAACGTTATGTGGGAGACACAGACGACACCTCGTGATAGTTTTCAACTTAACTTTAATCCGTCTGCTCAGACTGTTCTTACAACCATACCCGTCCGTACGGGAACATGTCTATTGAACATTAGTTCCGCTTTATCCAACACGGTGGATCCGCTTCACGGTGGATCTGTCTCGGTCTACATTTACATAGAAACATGTCCCCGTTTGGTACGACGGAGTTTAAACAATGAACGCGCTAATTTGCCAGAAAAATGTATGAGAAAAAGTCGCATATTTTCTAGAAAAAAGTAGCAAATCTATAATTATCAATAATTCTGTAAGCCACTTTTCTGTGTTTTTGTAGCCACGACCCTAATGTGCTCTTATTGTGAAACAGGAAGTGAGTTGGGGTGGTGAGAAGGAAAAGAGAGTTGTTTTACGGGTCTGAGTCTGGGGTCGCGTGGCCGGAGTGAATAAAAAGTTACGTCCCTTGAAAGTTAATGCTGTCGCCTTCTTTGCCTTTGCATCAAGCCTCCCACCAAAAAGCTCGGTTACAATTCATTCATTATTATTATTATTATTTGTTTGCTTGTAAAAAATAATAATAACTTTAATAAAAACAATTTAAAAAAAGTTGCAAAGTCTACAGTTCAGCTGCGTTTACAGCAACTTTCTTTGTTTTCTGGCATGTTTGTAATAGTTTAAAAACCGAACCAGCACAAACAATTGACATATTTCTTTATGTACTTTTGAGCAGGATGAGGGGCCAGCTTCACGGAGGTGCAGAGGGGAGGGGGGGGGGGGGGGGGCAGAGAGGGGGGGCTCACTCTGACGCGCATTCCAGAGCCACATTCCGCCACGCGCCACGTGCATAAAAAGCAGAGGAGAGTAAATATTTACTCACGTCAGAGTAACGTTACTTTGAAAGTTCTGTGAGTAAAAAGGTTTATTTTCTGCGACGCCATGAAGGATGTGAAACTAAACACACTCAGATTCCTCTCGTTTGCAGAGATACAAATGTTTCTGCATCAGGAGAGACTTACAGCAGCTGTGTCGGATTGTTCACTCTGAACTCAAAAGTGTTGACAAGTGGTTCAAACAAAATAAACTATCTTTAAATCTGAGTAAAAGCAAAATGATGATATTTGGCTGTAATTCCAACGCTCAGGAAGCGATTCAGATAGAGGGCGCTGTTCTCGAGCGAGTGCATGAAATCAAAGCAAAGCACATTTTAAACACAAAGCTCTACATACCTTCTACTGTTCTCTGATGTTGCCATATTTATATTATTGTACTGTGGTTTGGGGCAGTACTTATATCTCCGAGTAATTCATAAAGTTGGGTTTTACACAAACTCATTATTTTTAAATTCAAAGATCATGAAGTTTTGTGACATTGTTGATTCCAAACTGTACAGATGTTATTCAAAGCAAAGTATAAACTGTTACCAAACCAAATACAAAGAAGGTTCCAGAACGTCCTGGTCGTTATGATTTACGTGATGAATTAAACTTTAGGATCAGAAACAACTTTGAAAAGTTTTAGTCCAACAGTTAATGGTGAACAATTGTGGAATAAACTGGAGATGGAGTTGAAACGATGTCCAAACATCAACCTGTTCAAATATAAATACAAACTAAAGACTTTTGAAATATACAGACAAGAAGAAACATGTGTCCACTAGGGGGAGCAGTGGGATCGATTATGTGTATTGTTCCCTCTATAATCAGGAAGAGTTGCTGCTGGAACGGTCGTCATTCTATTGCTCAAATTCACAAATGGAGAGTTAGGGTTGCCAGGTTATGGATCTGTTGAGAGGAATCCTCCCAACGGGCTCTAAACCTTGTCCTTTAATGCACCACTCAGCATAGGAACATCATCTACCAAATCAGCTGTTAGGGCAGCCGTGCTCTACACTCTGGCTTTTTAATGCATGAAACATTTGTTTTTCTTTGAGCAGGTGAGTGCTCAGCACTGACCCCTGGGGGACACCACAGGTAACTGACGTGTCCAAACCTTCACAGTTTAATAAATCACAGCCGCTTTTCCTGGAACACCTGGTTTACACCGGTGACCTCATCGTTTATATTTAATCACGTGACGCAATAAATACAGTTTGTGATTCTGTAAAAGAAACGAGACGTGATGGATCAGAACGCTCCATTTCACCGTAAAAGCACTTTATTCTGAAAATAATCTCCTCAGGAGGGGAACAGGAAGTGGCGCTCAGAGGAAGTGGCGCTCAGAGGAAGTGGCGCTCAGTAGGAAGGTTCATCTCTTCGGCATCCTGGGTCCAGGCGCAGAGGCTCATGGGTAATGTAGTCCCCTCAGCCCCGCGGTCACATGACCCCGAGGGGCGGTCACATGACCCCGAGGGGCGGTCACATGACCCGGTACAGGTGAATCTCTCGAAACGACTCGTTCTGCGTCGCGTCTCGGGTCAAATACAGGTCATAGTTCACGGGAAGCTCCTCCAGCCAATCACAGGGCAGCGTCTCCTGGAGGGACAGGGGCGGGGCACAGGTGAGAGGGGCGGGGCACAGATGACAGGGGCGGAGGAACAGGTGAGAGGGGCGGGGCACAGATGAGAGGGGCGGGGCAACAGGTGGGAAGGTGTTATAAATCTAACTTTTCGTTACTAGTTCTTTAGCGATTTTTTAATTTTTCTGATACTGGACTGGTGTTTAACGGTGCCCAGCTCTAGACAGGAGAGAAGAGCGTGAAGAGCGTGAAGAGCGTGAAGAGAGAGAAGGAGTGAAGAGCGTGAAGAGCGTGAAGAACAGACCTGTAGTCGGCTGAAACTCTCCTCGACGCCGGGAACTGTCACTAACAAACAGCCTTTCCTCCTGAAGTTTTCGGTGATGAACCTCCAACATCTGAAACACAGAGAGGAGTCCGTCAGTCTGCCCCGGGGCGGCTGTGGCTGCGGCCTCTGACCTCTGACCTGAGCTGCTGCTGAGGCTCCAGGAAGAACTCGAACACGTTGTTCATGACAAGGACATCAGCGCTTTGCAGCAGCGCCCCCTGCAGGAGGACGTCCGAGTGCAGCGCCTGAGACACACAATGGGGGCAGTACTGAGTCAGACCACAGGGGGCAGTACTGAGTCAGACCACAGGGGCAGTACTGAGTCAGACCACAGGGGGCAGCACTGAGTCAGACCACAGGGGGCAGTACTGAGTCAGACCACAGGGGGCAGCACTGAGTCAGACCACAGGGGCAGTACTGAGTCAGACCACATGGGGCAGCACTGAGTCAGACCACATGGGGCAGCACTGAGTCAGACCACAGGGGCAGTACTGAGTCAGACCACAGGGGGCAGCACTGAGTCAGACCACATGGGGCAGCACTGAGTCAGACCACAGGGGGCAGCACTGAGTCAGACCACAGGGGGCAGTACTGAGTCAGACCACAGGGGGCAGTACTGAGTCAGACCACAGGGGCAGTACTGAGTCAGACCACAGGGGGCAGCACTGAGTCAGACCACAGGGGGCAGTACTGAGTCAGACCACAGGGGCAGTACTGAGTCAGACCACAGGGGCAGCACTGAGTCAGACCACAGGGGCAGTACTGAGTCAGACCACAGGGGCAGTACTGAGTCAGACCACAGGGGCAGTACTGAGTCAGACCACAGGGGCAGTACTGAGTCAGACCACAGGGGCAGCACTGAGTCAGACCACAGGGGGCAGTACTGAGTCAGACCACAGGGGCAGTACTGAGTCAGACCACAGGGGGCAGTACTGAGTCAGACCACAGGGGCAGCACTGAGTCAGACCACAGGGGGCAGTACTGAGTCAGACCACAGTGGCAGTACTGAGTCAGACCACAGGGGGCAGTACTGAGTCAGACCACAGGGGGCAGTACTGAGTCAGACCACAGGGGGCAGCACTGAGTCCGACCACAGGGGGCAGCACCCGTCCTCACCTGGACACGCCCCTCCAGACCGTACTTGTGGATGATCTGATTTTGGAGTTTGACAAAGTCCTCGTTGAGTTCGACGCCGATGAGTCGCGCGGCAGAGCTGAACTCGTGACCCTGAAACAGGCGAGAGGTCAGAGGTCATTTCCTGTTTCTGGAGCATTATCCACAATGAGAATATTTTCAGCCGTTTGTGCTTTTAGAATGAATGATTTTATGTGAGGAAGTTAAATAAAGCTTAACCATGTACTGACCCCGAACAGCACGGCGCCCAGGCGGGAGCCCACGTCCACCAGGGTGCGCCCCGTCAGGTCAGGCAGGACGTTCAGGAACAGGAACCTCAGCTCTGACGCAGAGAACGAGTGGGACACGAACTCGAGCTCCTCCGTCTGAGTGGAGCCACAGCGACGACAGAAACTCCGGCTGAACTTTCCCTCCTCACACATGGAGTCCACAAGGCTCTCATCCAACAGGAAGGAGTCCACGTGCACTGTGCGCCGTGCACACTCCGCCATCTGCAACACGCACACACAGAGAGAGAGAGCGGTCAGCAGGGGGCGCCACACACACAAACGTTTCGTCGCTTTGAGCTGTAGATTTATCCAGTGTGATGGATCTACAGCAGATGTTTCATAGACCTTTGTGTCAGTAAAGATGGATCTACAGCAGATGTTTCATGGACCTTTGTGTGAGTAAAGGTGGATCTACAGCAGATGTTTCATGGACCTTTGTGTGAGTAAAGATGGATCTACAGCAGATGTTTCATGGACCTTTGTGTGAGTAAAGGTGGATCTACAGCAGATGTTTCATGGACCTTTGTGTGAGTAAAGGTGGATCTACAGCAGATGTTTCATGGACCTTTGTGTCAGTAAAGGTGGATCTACAGCAGATGTTTCATGGACCTTTGTGTGAGTAAAGGTGGATCTACAGCAGATGTTTCATGGACCTTTGTGTGAGTAAAGGTGGATCTACAGCAGATGTTTCATGGACCTTTGTGTGAGTAAAGGTGGATCTACAGCAAATGTTTCATTGACCTTTGTATCAGTAAAGGTGGATCTACAGCAGATGTTTCATTGACCTTTGTATCAGTAAAGGTGGATCTACAGCAGATGTTTCATTGACCTTTGTATCAGTAAAGGTGGATCTACAGCAGATGTTTCATTGACCTTTGTGTGAGTAAAGGTGGATCTACAGCAGATGTTTCATTGACTTTTGTGTGAGTAAAGATGGATCTACAGCAGATGTTTCATGGACCTTTGTGTGAGTAAAGGTGGATCTACAGCAGATGTTTCATGGACCTTTGTGTGAGTAAAGGTGGATCTACAGCAGATGTTTCATGGACCTTTGTGTGAGTAAAGGTGGATCTACAGCAGATGTTTCATGGACCTTTGTATCAGTAAAGGTGGATCTACAGCAGATGTTTCATTGACCTTTGTGTGAGTAAAGGTGGATCTACAGCAGATGTTTCATTGACCTTTGTATCAGTAAAGGTGGATCTACAGCAGATGTTTCATTGACCTTTGTGTGAGTAAAGGTGGATCTACAGCAGATGTTTCATTGACCTTTGTGTGAGTAAAGATGGATCTACAGCAGATGTTTCATGGACCTTTGTGTGAGTAAAGGTGGATCTACAGCAGATGTTTCATGGACCTTTGTGTGAGTAAAGGTGGATCTACAGCAGATGTTTCATGGACCTTTGTGTGAGTAAAGGTGGATCTACAGCAGATGTTTCATGGACCTTTGTGTGAGTAAAGGTGGATCTACAGCAGATGTTTCATGGACCTTTGTGTGAGTAAAGGTGGATCTACAGCAGATGTTTCATGGACCTTTGTGTGAGTAAAGGTGGATCTACAGCAGATGTTTCATGGACCTTTGTTGCAGCAAAAGTCTCTGACGGCAGCGTGGCGTCCGGAGGCAGAGACGCCCTCAGATCTTCAGCGATGTTCTCCAAGATCACGCTCCTGTTGTCCCTCAGCAGAGACTCCACCTCCTCTGCACACACAAGCTCTCAGTCATCCAGGTGGTTTAGACAATCAGTGAGAACAAAAGCAGCTGAATCATCCACGAGGAACAGTGGAGTTCTGCTGGGCCTGCTGAGGAAGCGTGAGGAACATGAGGAACATGAGGGACAATATTTATGGCAGTGTTTCCTCATTAGCACACCCCTCCCCACCTGTAAACTCATCTGAAGAAGCCTTTTGTTGTGACGCACTAATCACGGGTTGTTAAGACTATACTTCTTTACTTTTACTTTATGTGGTCCTGGTTTGGGAGTTTTTAGTCTCGTTTTGACATAAAACTGCAGTAGATTGACTTCCTGATGAAATGTTTAAAACGTCACAAACCTCCAATATCAACATTGTTTTCATATTGTGAGATACTTTTGAACCAAATACAACCAGCAGAGCTCCTTCTTCTTTGGGGACACCTGGGTTTGAAGTAGACAGACTTTGGGAAAGATCTGGACCTGCTCGAGGAAAACCTTAAAAACCTCCATGTGCGCGTGGCCGTATCTCACCTGAGCTCGTGACCCACTGCAGTAACCGGCCCACGTGCTCAGGTGCGGTCAGCTTCAGGACTTTCTTCAGCTCACGCTTCGCTTCAGAGAAATCCATCTTTGTTTACCTCCATCCGCGCATGCGCAGAGCACCGGCACGTAAATTCAAATTAAAGTAAACGCGTTAATCATCAGGAAAAGTCAATAATATATAGATATAAACAAAAACAACAACAACCAAACACTTAATTACAAAATGATAACAATTTAGAAATACGCGCGAAAGTGGACTGTTCACGCGAGTGTTTCCAGTGGCTCTGTTTTTTATTTATTTATTATTTTTATTTTTCTTCTTTTCTTCTTCTTCCCTTTTCTTCTTTTTTACATTATTTTTTCTCTTTTTGTCTTTTTCTTTTCTTTTCCTTCTTTCCGTTTTCCTCTCTTTCCGTTTTCCTCTCTTTCCTTCCGGGTTCTGCTGATGTGATGACGCTGCGCTGTGGCTCTATGTGAACCATCCGTGAAGCTTCTTCTCTGTTTGCAGGTGAGTTTCTGCTCGGTTCTCCGCTCCAGCCCCGTGTTTGTTTCGCTGTGGTGAAGCAAAAAGAAGCGGCCCGTGTTTCCTCTGCGCTGACACGAAGCAGAAAACCCGCGGAGCTTCGTGAAAAGGTGAAGATTAAGAGAAATGTCCGCGGAAGCTAATGCTAAGCTAACCGCGGCCATGTTGTTTCTGAAATAAACAACAAATACAACCGAGCGCAGAGGCTTAAATCTGGGTTTAAATGTGTTTTTAAAGCCCATAGAGTTCAGTTGGATCTTTCCTCTGTGTCTTTTACGGCTGAGCCTTTGGTAAATGGGATCAAACTTTGGAATATTCCGACTTTAGCGGCGGTTTGTTCAGATGTTTGGTCACAGATGTTTCGCCTGAAAATGAGCCGTTTCTTCATCAGGACAGTCCGTGTTTCTGTGATTTGAGTTACGTCAGAAAACAGGGATTTACTGGAGTTTGAAGGTGATACAGATGTGAGTAAAGCTCAGTCAGTGAATCCTCAGAGCAGCTTCATCTTTAGTTCTGATCAATGGATTTAGTGTCATTGTCTCCAGTGCTTTGTTTTCTCCTCAAACGTCCACTTCACTAAGGCTGTCACAATAATAAATATATCGACAAACGACGGATAAACAACACATTTTTGGCTCCACATTTGTACATTTATTTACCCTTTTCCCTGTTATTTTGAACTGAAGTGAATTGTGTTTCGTAGTATTTCACTTTTATTGCTTGAGAGATTTTACGATGTGAATAAGTGATTTTCAAGCAAATGTTTTAGTTAAATAATAGTTCTATGATCGGCAAACAGAGCGTTATTTGATTTATTTATGTATTTGTTTATCAGGGACGATACAATCAACATAGTTACGATAAAACCTTTTCAATCACACACAGATCGCTCACTCCTACATTCACACAGACTCGGGTGATTTACCAACAGGAACAGCTTTGGTTTGTTTTCAGCCTTAAAGTGAACATTTTAAACTCTGTTTCCAGTTCTGTGGGGATGAAATGGCTCTGACGAGATGAAGTCTCTGAGTGGAATCGTACAGTTGTTATTGAGCCTCTGTGACTCTGTTATTGTTCAGTCTCTGTATAAAGAACTGAGGCTCAGGTGCTTTGACACGTTTGAATATTAGCTTGAGAAGGAACAACCTGCCAAAGCAGTTTCTGCTTCTCAAGGATATTACAGCGATGGAGCGGATTGGCTTTTTGTCCATGGTTTTTATAGTTTGATTGTATAATGATCCGTTTAGTGTCTGAGTGCGTGGCCCGGGCCCATGCTGCCCCATGCCTGTCCGTCCCTGGGAGTGGATCTCTCCTTCTGTGGTTCTCCTCAAGGTTTCTCACCAGGTTTTTGAGTTGTTCCTCTCTGTGCTGGAGAGTCTAAGGTCAGGGGATGCCCGAGCTGCTCGTTTCCACTGCTGACGCTTATTTGGACTTTATGTTTGCCTGGATATTTAATTAATCGGAACTTTACTCTGTCTTATTTACTGCTGTTTTATTGCCTTAATGTTTGTTGCAGCTGTGAGGAAACTCCTGTGTGAGTTTGGGCTAAAACCATTGATTGAATGATGCTGTCATACAGCCTGATACATGTGAGAAGATCATAGCGTCATGTACAGGAGGCCTGGTTTGGAATATAATGTCTAATTAACTTAAGAAGTTAATTAATCTTCTTCTTCTTCTAATTAACTTCAAACAATTTGGATTTCTTTGTATTGATAATCGATCTACAACATTTTGTTTACAGGCAAAGATCAGACTTAATTGATCTCAGAGAAAAGAGGAACATTCACTTCTTCACTCACAGCAGTCACTTTTAATAAATGTAACTTGTTTCCGTCCTCCGTGACTCTGGAGGCTCCTGACCTCACACTCTAACGCTCTGAGGTCTGTCTCTGTCTCAGGTTCTTCAGGCTCTCGGAGGCTCGTCCTCCACAAACGTCAGCCCTTTCTCTGTGGATCAGGTGAGTCCAAGTCAGATTATTCCTTTAGTGAAAGAACCTGCAGTATTTCTGAGTCTCTGTGTCTTTGCCCAGTGAGTCCCGGCCGTAACCATGGTGCTGGCGGATTTAGGACGAAAGATCACCTCAGCTCTGAGGTCCCTGAGCAACGCCACCATCATCAATGAAGAGGTAACACTTTACTCTAACTAACCCACTACCCTCTGCTTTACTCTAACTAACCCACTACCCTCTGCTTTACTCTCAGACTAACCCACTGACCCTCTGCTTTACTCTAACTAACCCACTACCCTCTGCTTTACTCTAACTAACCCACTACCCTCTGCTTTACTCTAACTAACCCACTACCCTCTGCTTTACTCTAACTAACCCACTACCCTCTGCTTTACTCTAACTAACCCACTACCCTCTGCTTTACTCTAACTAACCCACTACCCTCTGCTTTACTCTAACTAACCCACTACCCTCTGCTTTACTCTCAGACTAACCCACTGACCCTCTGCTTTACTCTAACTAACCCACTACCCTCTGCTTTACTCTAACTAACCCACTACCCTCTGCTTTACTCTAACTAACCCACTACCCTCTGCTTTACTCTAACTAACCCACTACCCTCTGCTTTACTCTAACTAACCCACTACCCTCTGCTTTACTCTAACTAACCCACTACCCTCTGCTTTACTCTAACTAACCCACTACCCTCTGCTTTACTCTAACTAACCCACTACCCTCTGCTTTACTCTAACTAACCCACTACCCTCTGCTTTACTCTAACTAACCCACTACCCTCTGCTTTACTCTAACTAACCCACTGACCCTCTGCTTTACTCTCTAACTAACCCACTGACCATCTGCTTTACTCTAACTAACCCACTGACCCTCTGCTTTACTCTAACTAACCCACTGACCCTCTGCTTTACTCTAACTAACCCACTGACCCTCTGCTTTACTCTAACTAACCCACTGACCCTCTGCTTTACTCTCTAACTAACCCACTGACCCTCTGCTTTACTCTCTAACTAACCCACTGACCCTCTGCTTTACTCTAACTAACCCACTGACCCTCTGCTTTACTCTCTAACTAACCCACTGACCCTCTGCTTTACTCTAACTAACCCACTGACCCTCTGCTTTACTCTAACTAACCCACTGACCCTCTGCTTTACTCTTAACTAACCCACTGACCCTCTGCTTTACTCTAACTAACCCACTGACCCTCTGCTTTACTCTAACTAACCCACTGACCCTCTGCTTTACTCTAACTAACCCACTGACCCTCTGCTTTACTCTAACTAACCCACTGACCCTCTGCTTTACTCTAACTAACCCACTGACCCTCTGCTTTACTCTAACTAACCCACTGACCCTCTGCTTTACTCTCTAACTAACCCACTGACCCTCTGCTTTACTCTAACTAACCCACTGACCCTCTGCTTTACTCTAACTAACCCACTGACCCTCTGCTTTACTCTAACTAACCCACTACCCTCTGCTTTACTCTAACTAACCCACTGACCCTCTGTTTTACTCTAACTAACCCACTGACCCTCTGCTTTACTCTAACTAACCCACTGACCCTCTGCTTTACTCTAACTAACCCACTGACCCTCTGCTTTACTCTAACTAACCCACTGACCCACGGCTTTACTCTCTAACTAACCCACTGACCCTCGGCTTTACTCTAACTAACCCACTGACCCTCTGCTTTACTCTAACTAACCCACTGACCCTCTGCTTTACTCTAACTAACCCACTGACCCTCTGCTTTACTCTAACTAACCCACTGACCCTCTGCTTTACTCTCTAACTAACCCACTGACCCTCTGCTTTACTCTAACTAACCCACTGACCCTCTGCTTTACTCTCTAACTAACCCACTGACCCTCTGCTTTACTCTAACTAACCCACTGACCCTCTGCTTTACTCTAACTAACCCACTGACCCTCTGCTTTACTCTAACTAACCCACTGACCCTCTGCTTTACTCTCTAACTAACCCACTGACCCTCTGCTTTACTCTCTAACTAACCCACTGACCCTCTGCTTTACTCTAACTAACCCACTGACCCTCTGTTTTACTCTAACTAACCCACTGACCCTCTGCTTTACTCTAACTAACCCACTGACCCTCTGCTTTACTCTAACTAACCCACTGACCCTCTGTTTTACTCTAACTAACCCACTGACCCTCTGCTTTACTCTAACTAACCCACTGACCCTCTGCTTTACTCTCTAACTAACCCACTGACCCTCTGCTTTACTCTAACTAACCCACTGACCCTCTGCTTTACTCTAACTAACCCACTGACCCTCTGCTTTACTCTAACTAACCCACTGACCCTCTGCTTTACTCTAACTAACCCACTGACCCTCTGCTTTACTCTAACTAACCCACTGACCCTCTGCTTTACTCTAACTAACCCACTGACCCTCTGCTTTACTCTAACTAACCCACTGACCCTCTGTTTTACTCTAACTAACCCACTGACCCTCTGCTTTACTCTAACTAACCCACTGACCCTCTGCTTTACTCTAACTAACCCACTGACCCTCTGCTTTACTCTAACTAACCCACTGACCCTCTGCTTTACTCTAACTAACCCACTGACCCTCTGCTTTACTCTAACTAACCCACTGACCCTCTGCTTTACTCTAACTAACCCACTGACCCTCTGCTTTACTCTAACTAACCCACTGACCCTCTGCTTTACTCTAACTAACCCACTGACCCTCTGCTTTACTCTAACTAACCCACTGACCCTCTGCTTTACTCTAACTAACCCACTGACCCTCTGCTTTACTCTAACTAACCCACTGACCCTCTGCTTTACTCTAACTAACCCACTGACCCTCTGCTTTACTCTAACTAACCCACTGACCCTCTGCTTTACTCTAACTAACCCACTGACCCTCTGCTTTACTCTAACTAACCCACTGACCCTCTGCTTTACTCTAACTAACCCACTGACCCTCTGCTTTACTCTAACTAACCCACTGACCCTCTGCTTTACTCTAACTAACCCACTGACCCTCTGCTTTACTCTAACTAACCCACTGACCCTCTGCTTTACCTCTAACTAACCCACTGACCCTCTGCTTTACTCTAACTAACCCACTGACCCTCTGCTTTACTCTAACTAACCCACTGACCCTCTGCTTTACTCTAACTAACCCACTGACCCTCTGCTTTACTCTAACTAACCCACTGACCCTCTGCTTTACTCTAACTAACCCACTGACCCTCTGCTTTACTCTAACTAACCCACTGACCCTCTGCTTTACTCTAACTAACCCACTGACCCTCTGCTTTACTCTAACTAACCCACTGACCCTCTGCTTTACTCTAACTAACCCACTGACCCTCTGCTTTACTCTAACTAACCCACTGACCCTCTGCTTTACTCTAACTAACCCACTGACCCTCTGCTTTACTCTAACTAACCCACTGACCCTCTGCTTTACTCTAACTAACCCACTGACCCTCTGCTTTACTCTAACTAACCCACTGACCCTCTGCTTTACTCTAACTAACCCACTGACCCTCTGCTTTACTCTAACTAACCCACTGACCCTCTGCTTTACTCTAACTAACCCACTGACCCTCTGCTTTACTCTAACTAACCCACTGACCCTCTGCTTTACTCTAACTAACCCACTGACCCTCTGCTTTACTCTAACTAACCCACTGACCCTCTGCTTTACTCTAACTAACCCACTGACCCTCTGCTTTACTCTAACTAACCCACTGACCCTCTGCTTTACTCTAACTAACCCACTGACCCTCTGCTTTACTCTAACTAACCCACTGACCCTCTGCTTTACTCTAACTAACCCACTGACCCTCTGCTTTACTCTCTAACTAACCCACTGACCCTCTGCTTTACTCTAACTAACCCACTGACCCTCTGCTTTACTCTAACTAACCCACTGACCCTCTGCTTTACTCTAACTAACCCACTGACCCTCTGCTTTACTCTCTAACTAACCCACTGACCCTCTGCTTTACTCTCTAACTAACCCACTGACCCTCTGCTTTACTCTAACTAACCCACTGACCCTCTGCTTTACTCTAACTAACCCACTGACCCTCTGTTTTACTCTAACTAACCCACTGACCCTCTGCTTTACTCTAACTAACCCACTGACCCTCTGCTTTACTCTAACTAACCCACTGACCCTCTGTTTTACTCTAACTAACCCACTGACCCTCTGCTTTACTCTAACTAACCCACTGACCCTCTGCTTTACTCTCTAACTAACCCACTGACCCTCTGCTTTACTCTAACTAACCCACTGACCCTCTGCTTTACTCTAACTAACCCACTGACCCTCTGCTTTACTCTAACTAACCCACTGACCCTCTGCTTTACTCTAACTAACCCACTGACCCTCTGCTTTACTCTAACTAACCCACTGACCCTCTGCTTTACTCTAACTAACCCACTGACCCTCTGTTTTACTCTAACTAACCCACTGACCCTCTGCTTTACTCTAACTAACCCACTGACCCTCTGCTTTACTCTAACTAACCCACTGACCCTCTGCTTTACTCTAACTAACCCACTGACCCTCTGCTTTACTCTAACTAACCCACTGACCCTCTGCTTTACTCTAACTAACCCACTGACCCTCTGCTTTACTCTAACTAACCCACTGACCCTCTGCTTTACTCTAACTAACCCACTGACCCTCTGCTTTACTCTAACTAACCCACTGACCCTCTGCTTTACTCTAACTAACCCACTGACCCTCTGCTTTACTCTAACTAACCCACTGACCCTCTGCTTTACTCTAACTAACCCACTGACCCTCTGCTTTACTCTAACTAACCCACTGACCCTCTGCTTTACTCTAACTAACCCACTGACCCTCTGCTTTACTCTAACTAACCCACTGACCCTCTGCTTTACTCTAACTAACCCACTGACCCTCTGCTTTACTCTAACTAACCCACTGACCCTCTGCTTTACTCTAACTAACCCACTGACCCTCTGCTTTACTCTAACTAACCCACTGACCCTCTGCTTTACTCTAACTAACCCACTGACCCTCTGCTTTACTCTAACTAACCCACTGACCCTCTGCTTTACTCTAACTAACCCACTGACCCTCTGCTTTACTCTAACTAACCCACTGACCCTCTGCTTTACTCTAACTAACCCACTGACCCTCTGCTTTACTCTAACTAACCCACTGACCCTCTGCTTTACTCTAACTAACCCACTGACCCTCTGCTTTACTCTAACTAACCCACTGACCCTCTGCTTTACTCTAACTAACCCACTGACCCTCTGCTTTACTCTAACTAACCCACTGACCCTCTGCTTTACTCTAACTAACCCACTGACCCTCTGCTTTACTCTAACTAACCCACTGACCCTCTGCTTTACTCTAACTAACCCACTGACCCTCTGCTTTACTCTAACTAACCCACTGACCCTCTGCTTTACTCTAACTAACCCACTGACCCTCTGCTTTACTCTAACTAACCCACTGACCCTCTGCTTTACTCTAACTAACCCACTGACCCTCTGCTTTACTCTAACTAACCCACTGACCCTCTGCTTTACTCTAACTAACCCACATGTGTTGGTGCAGGTGCTGAACGCGATGCTGAAGGAGGTCTGTGCGGCGCTGCTCGAGGCCGACGTCAACATCAAACTGGTCAAACAGCTGCGAGAGAACGTCAAGTGAGTCCAGGCTGAGCCGAGTGTGACCTCTGACCTGTGTGTGACCTCTGACCCTGTGTGTGACCTCTGACCCTGTGTGTGACCTCTGACCCTGTGTGTGACCTCTGACTGACCTCTGACCCTGTGCGCAGGTCGGCCATAGACCTGGAGGAAATGGCGTCTGGTTTGAACAAACGCAGGATGATCCAACACGCCGTGTTCAAGGAGCTGGTCAAGGTCTGACTCTCACACCAACACCTCCATCACGCACCTCCTCCACCATGCACCTCCTCCACCATGCACCTCCTCCACCACGCACCTCCTCCACACGCACCTCCTCCACACGCACCTCCTCCACACGCACCTCCTCCACACGCACCTCCTCCACACGCACCTCCTCCACACCACGCACCTCCTCCACCATGCACCTCCTCCACACGCACCTCCTCCACACGCACCTCCTCCACCATGCACCTCCTCCACACGCACCTCCTCCACACGCACCTCCTCCACATGCACCTCCTCCACCATGCACCTCCTCCACACGCACCTCCTCCACACCACGCACCTCCTCCACCATGCACCTCCTCCACCACGCACCTCCTCCACACGCACCTCCTCCACACGCACCTCCTCCACCATGCACCTCCTCCACACGCACCTCCTCCACACGCACCTCCTCCACACCACGCACCTCCTCCACCATGCACCTCCTCCACCACGCACCTCCTCCACATGCACCTCCTCCACACCACGCACCTCCTCCACCACGCACCTCCTCCACCACGCACCTCCTCCACATGCACCTCCTCCACACCACGCACCTCCTCCACCACGCACCTCCTCCACCATGCACCTCCTCCACACGCACCTCCTCCACCATGCACCTCCTCCACACGCACCTCCTCCACACGCACCTCCTCCACACGCACCTCCTCCACACGCACCTCCTCCACACGCACCTCCTCCACATGCACCTCCTCCACACGCACCTCCTCCACCATGCACCTCCTCCACACGCACCTCCTCCACACCACGCACCTCCTCCACCATGCACCTCCTCCACACGCACCTCCTCCACACGCACCTCCTCCACACCACGCACCTCCTCCACCATGCACCTCCTCCACCACGCACCTCCTCCACATGCACCTCCTCCACCACGCACCTCCTCCACCATGCACCTCCTCCACCACGCACCTCCTCCACCATGCACCTCCTCCACACGCACCTCCTCCACCATGCACCTCCTCCACACGCACCTCCTCCACACGCACCTCCTCCACCATGCACCTCCTCCACACGCACCTCCTCCACCATGCACCTCCTCCACCATGCACCTCCTCCACCATGCACCTCCTCCACACGCACCTCCTCCACACGCACCTCCTCCACCATGCACCTCCTCCACCATGCACCTCCTCCACCATGCACCTCCTCCACACGCACCTCCTCCACATGCACCTCCTCCACACGCACCTCCTCCACCATGCACCTCCTCCACCATGCACCTCCTCCACACGCACCTCCTCCACCATGCACCTCCTCCACACGCACCTCCTCCACCATGCACCTCCTCCACCATGCACCTCCTCCACATGCACCTCCTCCACACGCACCTCCTCCACACCACGCACCTCCTCCACCATGCACCTCCTCCACCATGCACCTCCTCCACCATGCACCTCCTCCACATGCACCTCCTCCACACGCACCTCCTCCACCATGCACCTCCTCCACCATGCACCTCCTCCACATGCACCTCCTCCACACGCACCTCCTCCACATGCACCTCCTCCACACGCACCTCCTCCACCATGCACCTCCTCCACATGCACCTCCTCCACACGCACCTCCTCCACCATGCACCTCCTCCACACGCACCTCCTCCACATGCACCTCCTCCACATGCACCTCCTCCACACGCACCTCCTCCACACGCACCTCCTCCACACGCACCTCCTCCACACGCACCTCCTCCACATGCACCTCCTCCACACGCACCTCCTCCACATGCACCTCCTCCACACGCACCTCCTCCACACGCATCGACTCCGCTTTACACTGTAGGACAATCGTGACGAAAGGTTCATGTTCTGGAATGTGATGATGACCTAATTATGTCAGGTGGGAAAAAATAATGAAATTAGATTCAAACTGGCATTAAATCTGAATTTATTAGAACATTGTGGCATTCCTCAAGTTAATTGAAAATACCAAAAATATTGTCTAAAACAGGGGTTTCAAACAGATGATTAATTACCACTATGTAGCACTTTGAGAAACTTGTGACACAGGCTTGTAAAGCGCAATGCAAGTGTAAGCCGTTGTTATTGATGAGGCTACAGTCAAGTCTTCTGTGAGGTTTGGTCTCCTCATGTTCTGCTGTTCCTGGATTGTGTCATAAATGTGATGTTTGACCTCCATGTCCTCCTCATGTTCTCGTCTCGTTCTGCAGTTGGTGGATCCTGGAGTCAAAGCCTGGACTCCGACCAAAGGAAAGAACAATGTCATCATGTTTGTGGGTCTGCAGGGCAGCGGCAAAACCACTACTTGCTCCAAGGTAATATACACCCGTTTACTACACCCGTTTACTACACCCGTTTACTACACCCGTTTATTACAACCGTTTATTACACCCGTTTATTATACCCGTTTATTACTCCTGTTCATTACTCCTGTTTACCACAGCTGTTTACTACACCCGTTTACTACACCCGTTTATTACACCCGTTTACTACACCTGTTTATTACACCCGTTTACTACACCCGTTTATTACACCCGTTTACTACACCCGTTTATTACAACCGTTTATTACACCCGTTTATTATACCCGTTTATTACTCCTGTTCATTACTCCTGTTTACCACAGCTGTTTACTACACCCGTTTACTACACCCGTTTATTACACCCGTTTACTACACCCGTTTACTACACCCGTTTATTACACCCGTTTATTACACCCGTTTATTACAACCGTTTATTACACCCGTTTATTATACCCGTTTATTACTCCTGTTCATTACTCCTGTTTACCACAGCTGTTTACTACACCCGTTTACTACACCCGTTTACTACACCCGTTTATTACACCCGTTTATTACACCCGTTTACTACACCCGTTTATTACACCCGTTTATTACACCCGTTTATTACACCCGTTTATTACACCCGTTTACTACACCCGTTTACTACACCCGTTTACTACACCCGTTTATTACACCCGTTTATTATACCCGTTCATTACTCCTGTTTACCACAGCTGTTTACTACACCCGTTTACTACACCCGTTTATTACACCCGTTTACTACACCTGTTTATTACACCCGTTTACTACACCCGTTTATTACACCCGTTTACTACACCCGTTTATTACAACCGTTTATTACACCCGTTTATTATACCCGTTTATTACTCCTGTTCATTACTCCTGTTTACCACAGCTGTTTACTACACCCGTTTACTACACCCGTTTATTACACCCGTTTACTACACCCGTTTACTACACCCGTTTATTACACCCGTTTATTACACCCGTTTATTACAACCGTTTATTACACCCGTTTATTATACCCGTTTATTACTCCTGTTCATTACTCCTGTTTACCACAGCTGTTTACTACACCCGTTTACTACACCCGTTTACTACACCCGTTTATTACACCCGTTTATTACACCCGTTTACTACACCCGTTTATTACACCCGTTTATTACACCCGTTTATTACACCCGTTTACTACACCCGTTTACTACACCCGTTTACTACACCCGTTTATTACACCCGTTTATTATACCCGTTCATTACTCCTGTTTACCACAGCTGTTTACTACACCCGTTTACTACACCCGTTTATTACACCCGTTTATTACACCCGTTTATTACACCCGTTTATTACACCCGTTTACTACACCCGTTGACTACACCCGTTTATTACACCCGTTTACTACACCCGTTTATTACACCCGTTTATTATACCCGTTCATTACTCCTGTTTACCACAGCTGTTTACTACACCCGTTTATTACACCCGTTTATTACACCCGTTTATTACACCCGTTGACTACACCCGTTGACTACACCCGTTGACTACACCCGTTGACTACACCCGTTGACTACACCCGTTGACTACACCCGTTTATTACACCCGTTTACTACACCCGTTTATTACACCCGTTTATTACGCCCGTTTACTACACCCGTTTACTACACCCGTTGACTACACCCGTTGACTACACCCGTTGACTACACCCGTTGACTACACCCGTTGACTACACCCGTTTACTACACCCGTTTATTACACCCGTTTATTACTGTTTACTACACCCGTTTACTACACCTGTTTATTACACCTGTTTATTACTGTTTACTACACCCGTTTACTAAACCCGTTTATTACACCCGTTTACTACACCCGTTTATTACACCCGTTTACTACACCCGTTTATTACACCCGTTTACTACACCTGTTTACTACACCCGTTTATTACACCCGTTTACTACACCCGTTTATTACACCCGTTTACTACACCCGTTTATTACACCCGTTTACTACACCCGTTTATTACACCCGTTTACTACACCCGTTTATTACACCAGTTTACTACACCCGTTTATTACACCCGTTTATTACACCCGTTTATTACTGTTTACTACACCCGTTTACTACACCTGTTTATTACTGTTTACTGCACCCGTTTATTACTCCTGTTTACTACACCCGTTTATTACACCCGTTTATTACTCCTGTTTATTACTCCTGTTTACCACAGCTGTTTACTACACCCGTTTATTACACCCGTTTATTACACCCGTTTACTACACCCGTTTACTACACCCGTTTATTACACCCGTTTACTACACCCGTTTATTACACCCGTTTACTACACCCGTTTATTACACCCGTTTATTACACCCGTTTATTACACCCGTTTATTACACCCGTTTACTACACCCGTTTACTACACCCGTTTATTACACCCGTTTATTATACCCGTTCATTACTCCTGTTTACCACAGCTGTTTACTACACCCGTTTACTACACCCGTTTATTACACCCGTTTACTACACCTGTTTATTACACCCGTTTACTACACCCGTTTATTACACCCGTTTACTACACCCGTTTATTACAACCGTTTATTACACCCGTTTATTATACCCGTTTATTACTCCTGTTCATTACTCCTGTTTACCACAGCTGTTTACTACACCCGTTTACTACACCCGTTTATTACACCCGTTTACTACACCCGTTTACTACACCCGTTTATTACACCCGTTTATTACACCCGTTTATTACAACCGTTTATTACACCCGTTTATTATACCCGTTTATTACTCCTGTTCATTACTCCTGTTTACCACAGCTGTTTACTACACCCGTTTACTACACCCGTTTACTACACCCGTTTATTACACCCGTTTATTACACCCGTTTACTACACCCGTTTATTACACCCGTTTATTACACCCGTTTATTACACCCGTTTACTACACCCGTTTACTACACCCGTTTACTACACCCGTTTATTACACCCGTTTATTATACCCGTTCATTACTCCTGTTTACCACAGCTGTTTACTACACCCGTTTACTACACCCGTTTATTACACCCGTTTATTACACCCGTTTATTACACCCGTTTATTACACCCGTTTATTACACCCGTTTACTACACCCGTTGACTACACCCGTTTATTACACCCGTTTACTACACCCGTTTATTACACCCGTTTATTACACCCGTTTATTACACCCGTTTACTACACCCGTTTACTACACCCGTTTACTACACCCGTTTACTACACCCGTTTACTACACCCGTTTACTACACCCGTTTATTACACCCGTTTATTACACCCGTTTACTACACCCGTTTACTACACCCGTTTATTACACCCGTTTATTACACCCGTTTATTACACCCGTTTACTACACCCGTTTATTACACCCGTTTACTACACCCGTTTACTACACCCGTTTACTACACCCGTTTATTACACCCGTTTATTATACCCGTTCATTACTCCTGTTTACCACAGCTGTTTACTACACCCGTTTACTACACCCGTTTATTACACCCGTTTATTACACCCGTTTATTACACCCGTTTATTACACCCGTTTACTACACCCGTTTATTACACCCGTTTATTACACCCGTTTACTACACCCGTTTACTACACCCGTTTATTACACCCGTTTATTACACCCGTTTATTACACCCGTTTACTACACCCGTTTATTACACCCGTTTACTACACCCGTTTACTACACCCGTTTATTACACCCGTTTATTACACCCGTTTATTACACCCGTTTATTACACCCGTTTATTACACCCGTTTATTACACCCGTTTACTACACCCGTTTACTACACCCGTTTATTACACCCGTTTATTATACCCGTTCATTACTCCTGTTTACCACAGCTGTTTACTACACCCGTTTATTACACCCGTTTATTACACCCGTTTATTACACCCGTTGACTACACCCGTTGACTACACCCGTTGACTACACCCGTTGACTACACCCGTTGACTACACCCGTTGACTACACCCGTTTATTACACCCGTTTACTACACCCGTTTATTACACCCGTTTATTACACCCGTTTACTACACCCGTTGACTACACCCGTTGACTACACCCGTTGACTACACCCGTTGACTACACCCGTTTACTACACCCGTTTATTACACCCGTTTATTACTGTTTACTACACCCGTTTATTACACCCGTTTATTACACCCGTTTATTACACCCGTTTATTACACCCGTTTATTACTGTTTACTACACCCGTTTACTACACCTGTTTATTACTGTTTACTGCACCCGTTTATTACTCCTGTTTACTACACCCGTTTATTACACCCGTTTATTACTCCTGTTTATTACTCCTGTTTACCACAGCTGTTTACTACACCCGTTTATTACACCCGTTTACTACACCCGTTTACTACACCCGTTTATTACACCCGTTTATTACTGTTTACTACACCCGTTTACTACACCCGTTTATTACACCCGTTTACTACACCCGTTTATTACACCCGTTTATTACACCCGTTTATTACACCCGTTTATTACACCCGTTTACTACACCCGTTTACTACACCCGTTTATTACTGTTTACTACACCCGTTTACTACACCCGTTTATTACTGTTTACTACACCCGTTTACTACACCCGTTTATTACACCCGTTTATTACTGTTTACTACACCCGTTTACTGCACCCGTTTATTACTCCTGTTTATTACACCCGTTTATTACACCCGTTTACCACAGCTGTTTACTACTCCCGTTTATTACACCTGTTTATTACACCTGTTTACTACACCTGCTGCTTTACAGTTGGCCTATTACTACCAGAGGAAAGGCTGGAAGACCTGCCTGATCTGTGCAGACACCTTCAGAGCCGGTAAACTCTCCTCAGACCCACCTCCTGCTCTGTGGAACATCAGACCTCTCACAAACATCTCACTCATACCTCTGTACCTTCAGGCGCCTTCGACCAGCTCAAACAGAACGCCACGAAAGCCCGGATCCCCTTCTACGGCAGGTGAGACTCCGCCTTCTCTGTACTTTTATTACGTTTATTTCTGGAGATGTATCCGTAATATTAGATTATTTCTTCAACCAACTTTGTCTTTTCCAGTTTCATATTAAGTACAAAACAGAACAAACTCAGTAGCGCGATGCCCGGGACAATAACAACACGGCTGTAACATATTAGGACTGCGTGGCTTCTTGGGGCTTATTCTCAAAGGCTGGAAAACCTCATCTGCACAAACTTCAGGAACTGGTTAAATGAACTTGTGAACGTAATAACTGAAAAAATAAGATTTATAAACTCCTGGAATCCTCACTAAACCTCAGAGAATATGGGTTGTATATGTTTTTCAAGACTGGGACAGAAACTGAGAAATACCTAAAGTGGCCTAATAAATAAAATACTCTCAAGTGTTTGTTTAGTTTATGAACCGCTGAAGAAAACTGATATATGTTTAATGCATATGTTGTAAAGCTCAGATCCCTTTGTGAGTGGATTATATGAGTGTAACTAAAGCCGAGGATTAAAGTCCAGTGATCCTTAAATGTTTCCATTAGATTATCGTAGACACGTTACAGATCGATTAATAGTTCTAAGAAAATATCAGACTTTATTGATCTGAAAATGAAGTAAAGAGGAAACACAGCAGCCACTTTTGAGAGTCTCTGGTATCGGCTATTGGATATCGGCCGATACTCAAACCCCCAGTATTGGTATCGGAAGCAAAAAACTGTATCGTTGCATCTGTAGTTACTGATTATTAACGTGTTATTAACAGTTACACAGAGATGGACCCGTGGTCATCGCGTTTAGTAGATGTTATTAATTAGTTATTAACGTGTTATTACCAGTTACACAGAGATGGACCCGTGGTCATCGTGTTTAGTAGATGTTATTAATTAGTTATTAACGTGTTATTACCAGTTACACAGAGATGGACCCGTGGTCATCGCGTTTAGTAGATGTTATTAATTAGTTATTAACGTGTTATTACCAGTTACACAGAGATGGACCCCGTGGTCATCGCGTTTAGTAGATGTTATTAATTAGTTATTAACGTGTTATTACCAGTTACACAGAGATGGACCCCGTGGTCATCGTGTTTAGTAGATGTTATTAATTAGTTATTAACGTGTTATTACCAGTTACACAGAGATGGACCCGTGGTCATCGTGTTTAGTAGATGTTATTAATTAGTTATTAACGTGTTATTACCAGTTACACAGAGATGGACCCCGTGGTCATCGCGTTTAGTAGATGTTATTAATTAGTTATTAACGTGTTATTACCAGTTACACAGAGATGGACCCGTGGTCATCGTGTTTAGTAGATGTTATTAATTAGTTATTAACGTGTTATTACCAGTTACACAGAGATGGACCCGTGGTCATCGTGTTTAGTAGATGTTATTAATTAGTTATTAACGTGTTATTACCAGTTACACAGAGATGGACCCCGTGGTCATCGCGTTTAGTAGATGTTATTAATTAGTTATTAACGTGTTATTAACAGTTACACAGAGATGGACCCCGTGGTCATCGTGTTTAGTAGATGTTATTAATTAGTTATTAACGTGTTATTAACAGTTACACAGAGATGGACCCCGTGGTCATCGTGTTTAGTAGATGTTATTAATTAGTTATTAACGTGTTATTAACAGTTACACAGAGATGGACCCCGTGGTCATCGTGTTTAGTAGATGTTATTAATTAGTTATTAACGTGTTATTAACAGGTACACAGAGATGGACCCCGTGGTCATCGTGTTTAGTAGATGTTATTAATTAGTTATTAACGTGTTATTAACAGTTACACAGAGATGGACCCCGTGGTCATCGTGTTTTAGTAGATGTTATTAATTAGTTATTAACGTGTTATTAACAGTTACACAGAGATGGACCCCGTGGTCATCGCGTTTAGTAGATGTTATGTTATTAATTAGTTATTAAGTGTTAACAGTTACACAGAGATGGACCCGCGGTCATCGCGTTTAGTAGATGTTATTAATTAGTTATTAACGTGTTATTACCAGTTACACAGAGATGGACCCCGTGGTCATCGCGGCCGAAGGCGTGGAGAAGTTTAAGTCTGAGAACTTTGAGATCATCATCGTGGACACGAGCGGCCGACACAAACAGGAGGACTCTCTGTTCGAGGAGATGCTGCAGGTTTCCAACGCTGTGGTGAGTCCCAGGCCCCGCCCCCTCTTCGCCCGGGAACCGCCTCACTTCACTGACTCCGCCCCTCTCTGTCTCCTTAGCAACCGGACAACATTGTGTACGTGATGGACGCGTCGATTGGCCAGGCCTGTGAGGCTCAGGCTAAAGCCTTTAAAGACAAGGTGGACATCGCTTCAGTCATCGTCACCAAGCTGGATGGCCACGCCAAAGGGGGCGGAGCTCTGAGCGCGTGAGTCACATTAACATAACGCCAAAGGGGGCGGAGCTCTGAGTCGGGGCCCATTTTTTCTGTCTGTTTTGTTTTTTTCTTTTTTCTCCTTATTGATATTTTCAAGATTTTTTTAACAATACAAAGAATTTAAACATATTTGCAAAAGAGAAACAAACAAAAAAATAAGAAACAAATTACCCATAAAGAAAAGGATATTTACTTATTCCATGTTTACACACAACCTGTCGAAGAATCTGATCCCAAATGAAATGAAATCGTTCACAAATGAGATTTTTCCATTTGAATGTATTGATGTGTTGGTTCATCTTCTGGAGAACAGATCAGTAGTTACTGGCGGTTTCTCCTAAAGCTCAGGAGGCAACGTGTGGATGAAGCCTCTGACCTTTGAGGTGGAGCTCAGACTGAGTGGTCGTTGTTCTTGAGCTTTAGTCCATCTGTTCTTTTTGACCGTTTCTCTTGTAAAGCTGTGAGGTCAATCTCTTACCCCCGCCATTTTCTCCAGTTCGGCTTTACCCAAATCTAAAAGCTTCTCGACTGGCGCTTATAGCCTATAGGCGCCTCATTTGAAAGCTAAGACCTACAGTGCAAAAGTGTTTTCGTCACTTTTTCAGAACGTTTTCTGTTTTTTGTCGCTTTTTTCTTGTGTTGTTGTTGCTTTTCCCTATTTTGAGGCTTTTAGATTTGGTTAAAGCCAAACGGGATAAACTCGTGATGTGTCTGTGCAGAGTCGCGGCGACTCGGTCCCCGATCATCTTCATCGGAACCGGAGAGCACATCGACGACTTCGAGCCGTTCAAGACCCAGCCTTTCATCAGCAAACTGTTGGGTAAGACTCACATCCACCAACTACACAAACTACACAAACACAAACTACACAAGCTACACCAGCTACACAAACACAAACTACACAAGCTACACAAGCTACACCAGCTACACAAGCTACACAAATCAATCAATCAATCAATGGTTTTGTATAGCCCAATATCACAACAGGAGTTGCCTCATAGGGCTGTAACAAACATTAAGGCAATAAAACAGAACAGTAAATAAGACAATGTAAAGTTCCGGTGAATCAAATATCCAGGC
Organism: Proterorhinus semilunaris; assembly: GCA_021464625.1. NCBI lineage: Eukaryota > Metazoa > Chordata > Actinopteri > Gobiiformes > Gobiidae > Proterorhinus > Proterorhinus semilunaris. The sequence goes on along the minus strand of CM038361.1, from coordinate 31,638,416 downwards.
AAACATAATGTCCAAATAAGCGTCAGCAGTGGGTGGCGACGAGCAGTGGGTGGCGACGAGCAGCTCGGGTGTCCCCTGTCCTTAGACTCTCCAGCCCGGCAAGGAAAAACTCAAAAACCCAGTGGGAGAAACGAGAAACCTTGAGGAGAACCACAGAAGGAGAGATCCACTCCCATGGACGGACAGGCTATAGAGACCCAGGGCCGAAGGAGTCCCTCAGTAGACGGGCCAAGATCACAGACCGTCCAGTCCTTGTTGTCAGTAGGCAGGGTTCCTCCGTTCAGCCGGGTCCCTCCGTTCAGCCGGGTCCCTCCGTTCAGCCGGGTCCCTCCGTTCAGCCGGGTCCCTCCGTTCAGCCGGGTCCCTCCGTTCGATCTAGACAGGCACTCCCAAGGGGGAGTGGGACAGGAGACACCACGTGAATAGTAATGAACAGACTACAGATGAAATAAATATTGTATCATAGTAAGACAAAGTTTGCAGTAAGAAGAAGAAGAGGATAGCGCTCAGTGTACCGTACTTCCCACAGCAGAGTTTCTCCTAAAGCAGCTTTACTTCAGGCTGTGGGTTAGAGCTTTACCTAACTGACCTGATCATAAGCTAATTCGAAGAGGTACGTTTTGAGCCTAGTCTTAAATGTAGGGACTGTGTCTGCTTCTTTAACGTGAGCTGGGAGTTTATTCCATAAAACCGGAGCTTGGTAGCTAAAGGCTCTTCCTCCTACAGTGATTTTGGAGACCCGAGGAATCACTAGTAGCCCTGAGTTTTGAGAGCGGAGTGCTCTGGTTGGCCGATATGGAACGATAACGTCTTGGAGATAAAGCGGAGCCAAACCCTTTATGGCTTTAAATGTGAGGAGCAGGATTTTAAATTTGATTCTAAACTCAACAGGAAGCCAATGGAGAGACTTTAGCACAGGTGTAATGTGTTCTCTTCTCTTTGTACGCGTTAACAATCTTGCAGCTGCATTTTGAACTAGTTGAAAACTTTTTAGGGAACTTTTAGGACACGCTGCTAGCAGGCAGTTGCAGTAGTCCAGCCTTGAGGAAACAAATGCATGAATAAGTTTTTCTGCATCACTCTTAGGTAGAATGTTTCGTATTTTAGCAATGTTGCGCAGGTGAAAGAACGCAATTTTACAAGCCTGGTTTATATGCGTTTTAAAAGAGAGGTCCTGGTCAAACAGAACTCCAAGGTTTTTTACTTTAGAGCTCGTTGATACGCTAACATTATCCAGGGAGATGATCTGCTGAGATAAAGACTCTCTCAGTTTTTGAGGACCTAAAATAATAACCTCGGTTTTATCAGGGTTAAGGAGAAGGTAATTTACAGTCATCCAGGTCTTGATGGCTTTTACGCAGGAACTAAGCACATCTAATTTATCTGTCTGACCTGGTTTTATTGATAAGTACAGCTGTGTGTCATCCGCGTAACAGTGAAAATTTATATTATGATTTCGGATTATGTTACCTAATGGGAGCATGTACAATATAAATAAAATTGGCCCGAGCACTGAACCCTGTGGCACCCCATAGCACACTTTAGAACACGGTGAAGACTTTAGGTTTACATTAACAAATTGGTGCCTATCAGATAAGTAAGATTTAAACCAAGAGAGGGCTGTTCCCCTGAGGCCTACGTCAGTTTCTAACCTCTGCAGGAGAACATTGTGGTCGATTGTGTCAAAGGCTGCACTGAGGTCTAACAGAACCAGGACTGAAGCTAGTCTGGCGTCAGCTGCTAATAACACAAGCTACACAAACACAAACTACACAAACTACACAAGCTACACCAACTACACCAGCTACACCAGCTACACAAACACAAACTACACAAACTACACAAGCTACACCAACTACACCAGCTACACAAGCTACACAAACACAAGCTACACAAGCTACACCAGCTACACAAACACAAACTACACAAGCTACACAAGCTACACCAGCTACACAAGCTACACAAACACAAGCTACACAAGCTACACCAGCTACACAAGCTACACAAACACAAGCTACACAAGCTACACCAGCTACACAAGCTACACAAACACAAGCTACACAAGCTACACAAGCTACACCAGCTACACCAGCTACACAAGCTACACCAGCTACACAAGCTACACCAACTACACCAGCTACACAAGCTACACCAGCTACACAAGCTACACCAACTACACCAGCTACACAAGCTACACAAGCTACACAAGCTACACCAACTACACCAGCTACACAAGCTACACCAACTACACCAGCTACACAAGCTACACAAGCTACACAAGCTACACAAGCTACACCAACTACACCAGCTACACAAGCTACACCAGCTACACAAGCTACACCAACTACACCAGCTACACCAGCTACACAAACTACACAAGCTACACCAACTACACCAGCTACACAAGCTACACAAACACAAGCTACACCAGCTACACAAGCTACACCAGCTACACAAACACAAACTACACAAGCTACACCAACTACACCAGCTACACAAGCTACACAAACACAAGCTACACCAGCTACACCAGCTACACAAGCTACACAAGCTACACCAACTACACCAGCTACACAAGCTACACCAGCTACACAAGCTACACCAACTACACCAGCTACACCAGCTACACCAGCTACACAAGCTACACAAGCTACACAAGCTACACAAGCTACACCAACTACACCAGCTACACAAGCTACACCAGCTACACAAGCTACACCAACTACACCAGCTACACCAGCTACACAAGCTACACAAGCTACACAAGCTACACAAGCTACACCAACTACACAAACTACACAAGCTACACAAACTACACAAGCTACACAAACTACACAAACTACACAAACTACACAAACTACATAAACTACACAAGCTACACCAACTACACAAACTACACAAACTACACAAGCTACACAAACACAAACTACACAAACTACACAAACTACACAAGCTACACAAGCTACACAAGCTACACAAGCTACACAAACTACACAAACTACACAAGCTACACAAGCTATACAAACTACACAAGCTACACAAACTACACAAGCTACACAAACTACACAAACTACACAAGCTACACAAACTACACAAACTACACAAACTACACAAACTACACAAGCTACACAAACACAAACTACACAAACTACACAAACTACACAAGCTACACAAGCTACACAAGCTACACAAGCTACACCAACTACACCAGCTACACAAGCTACACCAACTACACCAGCTACACCAACTACACCAGCTACACAAGCTACACCAGCTACACAAGCTACACAAGCTACACAAGCTACACCAACTACACAAACTACACAAGCTACACAAGCTACACAAACTACACAAACTACACAAACTACACAAACTACACAAGCTACACCAACTACACAAACTACACAAACTACACAAGCTACACAAACACAAACTACACAAACTACACAAGCTACACAAGCTACACCAACTACACAAACTACACAAACTACACAAGCTACACAAACACAAACTACACAAACTACACAAACTACACAAGCTACACAAGCTACACAAGCTACACAAGCTACACAAACTACACAAACTACACAAACTACACAAGCTACACAAGCTACACAAACTACACAAACTACACAAACTACACAAGCTACACAAACACAAACTACACAAACTACACAAGCTACACAAGCTACACAAGCTACACAAGCTACACAAACTACACAAACTACACAAGCTACACAAACTACACCAACTACACCAACTACACAAACTACACAAACTACACAAACTACACAAGCTACACAAGCTACACAAGCTACACCAACTACACCAACTACACAAACTACACAAACTACACAAACTACACAAACTACACAAGCTACACAAGCTACACAAACTACACAAGCTACACCAACTACACCAACTACACAAACTACACAAACTACACAAACTACACAAACTACACAAACACAAACTACACAAACTACACAAACTACACAAGCTACACCAACTACACAAACTACACAAACTACACAAACTACACAAACTACACAAGCTACACAAGCTACACAAACTACACAAACTACACAAACTACACAAGCTACACAAGCTACACCAGCTACACAAGCTACACAAACACAAGCTACACAAGCTACACCAGCTACACAAGCTACACAAGCTACACAAACACAAGCTACACAAGCTACACAAGCTACACCAGCTACACAAGCTACACAAACACAAGCTACACAAGCTACACAAGCTACACAAGCTACACAAGCTACACCAGCTACACCAGCTACACCAGCTACACAAGCTACACCAGCTACACAAGCTACACCAACTACACCAGCTACACAAGCTACACCAGCTACACAAGCTACACCAACTACACCAGCTACACAAGCTACACCAACTACACCAGCTACACAAGCTACACAAGCTACACAAGCTACACCAACTACACCAGCTACACAAGCTACACCAGCTACACAAGCTACACCAACTACACCAGCTACACCAGCTACACAAACTACACAAGCTACACCAACTACACCAGCTACACAAGCTACACAAACACAAGCTACACAAGCTACACAAGCTACACCAGCTACACAAGCTACACCAGCTACACAAACACAAACTACACAAGCTACACCAACTACACCAGCTACACAAGCTACACAAACACAAGCTACACAAGCTACACCAGCTACACCAGCTACACAAGCTACACAAGCTACACCAACTACACCAGCTACACCAGCTACACAAGCTACACCAACTACACCAGCTACACAAGCTACACCAGCTACACAAGCTACACCAACTACACCAGCTACACCAGCTACACAAGCTACACAAGCTACACAAGCTACACAAGCTACACCAGCTACACAAGCTACACAAGCTACACAAGCTACACCAACTACACCAGCTACACAAGCTACACCAGCTACACAAGCTACACCAACTACACCAGCTACACCAACTACACCAGCTACACAAGCTACACCAGCTACACAAGCTACACCAACTACACAAACTACACAAGCTACACAAACTACACAAGCTACACAAGCTACACAAACTACACAAACTACACAAACTACACAAACTACACAAGCTACACCAACTACACAAACTACACAAACTACACAAGCTACACAAACACAAACTACACAAACTACACAAACTACACAAGCTACACAAGCTACACCAACTACACAAACTACACAAACTACACAAGCTACACAAACACAAACTACACAAACTACACAAACTACACAAACTACACAAACTACACAAGCTACACAAACTACACAAACTACACAAGCTACACAAACTACACAAACTACACAAGCTACACAAGCTACACCAACTACACCAACTACACAAACTACACAAACTACACAAACTACACAAGCTACACAAGCTACACAAACTACACAAGCTACACCAACTACACAAACTACACAAACTACACAAACTACACCAACTACACAAACTACACAAACTACACAAACTACACAAACACAAACTACACAAACTACACAAACTACACAAGCTACACAAGCTACACAAACTACACAAACTACACAAACTACACAAACTACACAAACTACACAAGCACAAACTACACAAACTACACAAACTACACAAGCTACACAAACTACACAAACTACACAAACACAAACTAAACAAACTACAGAAACTACACAAACTACACAAACTACACAAGCACAAACTACACAAACTACACAAACTACACAAGCTACACAAACACAAACTACACAAACTACACAAACTACACAAACACCACAAGCTACACAAGCACAAACTACACAAACTACACAAGCTACACAAACTACACAAACTACACAAACTACACAAGCTACACAAACTACACAAACTACACAAACTACACGAACTACACAAACTACACAAACTACACGAACTACACAAACTACACAAACTACACAAACTACACAAGCTACACGAGCTACACCGGGGCGGCAAACTGCCGTGGGCGACACGGTGGCACAGCGGTTAGCGTTTACGCTTCACAGCTAGAAGGTCCCAGGTTCGATTCCCACCTGGACGGGGCCTTTCTGTGGAGTTTGCATGTTCTCCCCGGGTCCTCCGGTTTCCCCTACCACTAAAAACATGTACAATAGGCCAGGATGAATGATGTGTGTGAGGGTGGTCAGAGGGACCGTCGGCGCAGATGTGACAGAGCTTCTGTCACATGAAGCTGCAAACGTAGTTCATCACCAGAGTCTGGAGTGAATGTGATCGAGTCTGTGAAAGGCTCTTTATGAATAAAGATCTTCTTCTTCACGAACTGCACCAGACCAGACCAGACCAGACCAGACTGTGCCAGACCCTGAGATTCACTTGGATAACTAGAGTTTTTTTTAACTAATAGAATGGCTCCTCCTCCTCTATCTAAAACTTCACACATAGGGCGAGCGTTCGGGCTCCGCACGTTACATTTTTTTGACACCGATAATACAATATTTTTTAGAACCAGAAACAGAAACAGAACAATAATGTGTTAGATCTGCACATTTACAATATCAGGTTCATCGGCAATGTGGGAAAATAGGGAATAATTTGGGGAAATCTGGGAGAAATTGAGGCAAAAATGGGGGGAAATATTATTTATATAAAAAGTAACACATTTTTGAATGAAAAAAATCATTTATTTGAGCTGAAACGACCACTTACTTTAATGCTTTCTATTTTCTGAAATCAAACTGGTATCGTTTAACGGTGCCCGGGCGAGTCTCCATGAATATCTGAAAACCGTCTACTTGTTTAAAGTGTGTGTTTGTTTCAGGGATGGGCGACATCGAGGGCCTGATCGACCGAGTGAACGAACTCAAACTGGACGACAACGAGGAGCTCATCGACAAACTCAAACACGGTCAGCAACCATGAACCTTACAGCTGTTCAATGATCAACCTTACAGCTGTTTAATGAAGTTAAACCATACAGCTGTTTAATGATCAACCTTACAGCTGTTTAATGATCAACCTTACAGCTGTTAATGATATTGAACCGTACAGCTGTTAATGATATTGAACCATACAGCTGTTTAATGATATTAAACCGTACAGCTGTTAATGATATTGAACCATACAGCTGTTTAATGATATTAAACCATACAGCTGTTTAATGATATTAAACCATACAGCTGTTTAATGATATTAAACCATACAGCTGTTTAATGATATTAAACCATACAGCTGTTTAATGATATTAAACCATACAGCTGTTTAATGATATTAAACCATACAGCTGTTTAATGATATTGAACCATACAGCTGTTTAATAATAAACCTTACAGCTGTTTAATGATATTAAACCATACAGCTGTTAATGATATTAAACCATACAGCTGTTTAATGATATTAAACCGTACAGCTGTTTAATTATTTGAGATGTTAATCAGGATGTTCCTGTGCCTCAGGTCAGTTCACCCTCAGAGACATGTACGAACAGTTCCAGAACATCATGAAGATGGGCCCCTTTGGACAGATCATGGTCAGTGTTTCATTAACATCATCTTCATGTGATGATTCCGCGAGCGGCCTGTAGGTGGCGCTCTGTGATTAACACCTGTGTGTGTTCAGGGAATGATCCCAGGCTTCGGCACCGACTTCATGAGCAAAGGAAACGAACAGGAGTCAATGGCTCGACTCAAGAAACTCATGACCATCATGGACAGCATGAACGACCAGGGTGAGACTGAGGACCAGTACACCACCCAAAGAACACCACCCAAATATAATCACACCACCCAAACACCACCCAAATATAATCCCACCACCTAAACACCACCCAAATATAATCACACCACCCAAACAACACCCAAAGAACACCACCCAAATATAATCACACCACCCAAACACCACCCAAATATAATCCCACCACCTAAACACCAACACCCAAATATAATCACACCACCCAAATATAATAACACCACCCAAATATAATAACACCACCCAAATAACACCACCCAAAGAACACCACCCAAATATAATCACACCACCCAAACAACACCACCCAAATATAATCACACCACCTAAACACCACCCAAATATAATCACACCACCCAAAGATCACCACCCAAATATAATCACACCACCCAAACAACGCCACCCAAATAACACCGCCCAAACACCACCTGAACAACACCCAAATAACGCCAGCTAACCATGACCTAAACATCAAAATGTTGATGCTTTAGTGATGTGATGTTATATATTTCGGTTCTATAGTGATGTGATGTTATATATATTTCGGTTCTATAGTGATGTGATGTTATATATATTTCGGTTCTATAGTGATGTGATGTTATATATATTTCGGTTCTATAGTGATGTGATGTTATATATTTCGGTTCTATAGTGATGTGATGTTATATATTTCGGTTCTATAGTCGGTTGTATAGTGATGTGATGTTATATATTTCGGTTGTAGAGTCAGTTGTATAGTGATGTGATGTTATATATTTCGGTTCTATAGTGATGTGATGTTATATATTTCGGTTCTATAGTGATGTGATGTTATATATTTCGGTTCTATAGTGATGTGATGTTATATATTTCGGTTCTATAGTGATGTGATGTTATATATTTCGGTTCTATAGTGATGTGATGTTATATATTTCGGTTCTATAGTGATGTGATGTTATATATTTCGGTTCTATAGTGATGTGATGTTATATATATTTCGGTTCTATAGTGATGTGATGTTATATATATTTCGGTTCTATAGTGATGTGATGTTATATATATTTCGGTTCTATAGTGATGTGATGTTATATATATTTCGGTTCTATAGTGATGTGATGTTATATATATTTCGGTCGTATAGTCGGAGCTGTATTAACTCTTTCAGAGCTGGACAGTAAAGACGGGGCGAAGCTTTTCAGTAAAATGCCCAACAGGATCCAGAGAGTTGCTCGAGGCTCAGGCGTCGCCACTCGAGACGTCCAGGAGCTGCTCACACAGTACACCAAGTTCGCCCAGATGGTGAAGAAGATGGGCGGGATCAAGGGGCTGTTCAAAGGTAAAGGGACTAAACCAGGCTAAACCAGGCTAAACCAGGCCCCCTGCTGACCCACATCCATCACTCTGTTTCAGGAGGCGACATGTCCAAGAACGTGAACCCGTCACAAATGGCCAAACTCAACCAACAGATGGCCAAGATGATGGACCCACGAGTCCTGCACCACATGGGTCTGTACTGCTGTTATTACTACTGTTATTACTACTGTTACTACTACTGTTACTACTACTGTTACTACTACTGTTATACTACTGTTACTGCTGTCATTACTACTGTTATTACTACTGTTATTACTACTGTTACTACTACTGTTACTACTACTGTTACTACTACTGTTACTACTACTGTTATACTACTGTTACTGCTGTCATTACTACTGTTATTACTACTGTTATTACTACTGTTACTACTACTGTTACTACTACTGTTACTACTACTGTTACTACTACTGTTATACTACTGTTACTGCTACTGTTACTGCTGTTATTACTGCTGTTATTACTACTGTCATTACTACTATTACTCCTGTCATTACTACTGTTATTACTACTGTTACTACTTTTATTACTACTGTTACTACTACTACTACTACTATTACTGCTGTCATTACTACTGTTACTACTACTACTACTACTATTACTATTACTACTACTACTACTACTGTTATTACTATTACTACTATTATTACTATTACTATTACTACTGTTATTACTACTATTACGAGGTTAAATTAATTTTGTTTAAAACTAAGAGCGATGCTTTAAAGCACATATGTCAGAGTCAAGGCCCGCGGGCCACATCCGGCCCGCGAGAAGGTTTTTTACGGCCCCTGGGATGATCTTGATTTATTATTAGAACCGGCCCGCAGACCGCAGCAAGCCGGCAGCCCGCAGATCTTTTACACGCACCAATACTACATTTCCCACAATGCAACGGTGACGCACCGAGCAGTAGGCTGCTTCATTTCAATATTTATTGGCACAGCAGTCGTCAGCATCACAGTAAAATTAACTTTCAGATACCCATCAAAAATGGCAAAACGGAAGGTGGACACTGAGAACCGGGGGTTTCAAACAAGGTGAGAGTCGGAGCATATGTTCACGGAGGTAGCTGGAAAACCTGTGTGTCTTCTGTGTGGAGAAAGTGTGGCGGTACTGAAAGAGTATAATCTGAGACGACATTATGAAACGAAACACGCGGACAAAAACAAGAATATGGACATGGAACAAAGGCTACAAAAGGCAGAGGAATTAAAACGAGGCCTCTTTATCTGATCATATTGGAATATATTTGTTATGCTGCGTTTACACATAAGCACGATGCGTTACGAATGTCATTTTTCCGTCATTCGTGACGTTCGTGACGTGACTTAACGCATCTCAATGGGATTCTTAACAGAACGCATCAGTTCGTGTCACAAAGTCGGCCAATCCGCGCTCTAAGTCACGGACAGCACCTGGCGCTGCCGCTCCGCGGGGTGCTGAAAGTGTTCCTCCGACCTTTCTTCCTCCTGGGTCGTACCTGATGTTCGGGAGTTGGAGCCAGAAGAGCCCAATGACTCAGGGGAGAGCACGGCCTCTGCTCCGCCTCCAACCCGGTGGAAGAAGATCACTCCACATTCGCCCAATTCTTGACAGATTTCGGACAGAACGCGAATATTCCCAGTGACCCGTAACAGCGCGTGGCAGCGCGGGACACCACGCAGCAGCGCGGGACGCATATTCGTGACCGTGCGTAATAATTCGTGCCATTAATCGTAACGCGTAGTAACAAGTCGCAACAGTTAGTGGCGGCGCGTGAAACCTCGACCCCGAATCATCAAATTCGTGATCCTTGGCCACGAATGTGCATTTGTGGCATTCGTAACGCATCGTGCTTATGTGTAAACGCAGCATTAGGTTTTCAGTAGGTTCAATTAGGTTCACTAGACTATATGCGTCATTTAAAAATTTTTCAATGAACATTCGAACAGTCCGGCCCTCGGCTTGTAGCTAAATTTTTTATTTGGCCCTCCGTCCATTTGACTTTGACACCCCTGCTTTAAAGGATCTGTATCATACTTAACCCGCGCGCTAGCACCCATTACTGAGAACTGTGTGAATGAAGCAAAAGGCATTTTGCTACAGGACCTTCACATGTTTCTGGACCAGAACCATTTTACACAAATTTACTTTAAAATGTCCAGTTTAATTCATTCCTTAATGTGTAGATTTGTGGTTTGTGCCATTAATTAAAAATCTTATATTGGGCTTTAAAATGAAGTTATTGCTGCTGTAGAAATTTAGATTTTAGCTCTTATTGCAGGAAGGCGGGCGGGTCTTTAGCGTGTTCTAGCCGTGTTACTGACGTGTTCCATACGTGTTCTCCACAGGGGGAATGGCCGGGCTTCAGTCCATGATGCGGCAGTTCCAGCAGGGGGCGGCGGGGAACATGAAGGGCATGATGGGATTCAACAACATGTGACCTGCTGCTGCGCCCAAATAAGGACTGTACGGCCACGCCCACTCACAGCCAGGGGGCGGAACTAACAATAAACGCCTTTAACAAAAACTGAAGGAACTGGAGTTGACCTGGAACCAGCAGGGGGCGTCGCTCTGCGTTAGAACCCAATGATAAACCGGCTCCAAACGGAACTAAGTTAGAACCAAACTCGTCAGCTCATGTGTTTTTGTAAAAATGTGAAACATTTTCTTAAAATCAGTAAATTTGTTTGATTTGAGAAACTCGTCTTTTTTTAGACTTAAAGAAAAATAAATCTCATCCCTTAAAAAACACAACTTCAGTTTGTCTGAAACCTCCTCGTGGACAGATGGACGGATGTCAGATCATTGTTCTCATTTCTAGAGCGAGAAAAACCTGCATTTAAAGTTCATTAACTCCGTGTTTCTCTGATTCTGTCGCTTAAATTCGCTCGCCGTTTCCAGGCCACGCCCCTCAGCCGCCGATTGTGATTTTTAGAAACAGGAAGTGATCGATGGAGTTCAGGATGAGGTTTGTTTTATTTAATTTAACTGTTTGTTCCACGGAGCGTTCTGATTGGTCCGCAGAGGAGCCCTCTGATTGGTCGACCGATGAACGTTCTGATTGGTCGATGTATCGAAATAAACGTTTATATTCATCGTTTCACGTCGTTTCTTTTCTTTGAAAGTTTAGTAGAAATGAATGAATCAAACTTTCCCAGGTTTGAATTTGAACACACGGGACTCATGCATGTAAACGTGCCAGAGATCTTTGCTCCACTGTAGATCAGACGCTCGCCGTGCAGGCCTAACCCCTAGGCCACCGACGGGGTTCAGACTCCAGCATCGGGTTATAAACTGAACCAAAACATAAATAATAAACACTTAGAGAACAAGAGGTTCATTTAAATCGAGCCCTTTTGGTTCAAACTGGGCTTTAAGTCCGATTAGATTATGGACTAATCAGGTTCACAACTTGAAACTTTAGATAAACTTTAGATAAATAATAAACTATAAAGACTTGAAAACATTCAGTTCGAGTTAAAAACAAATCCTAAAGACTTAAACGTCCCCCAAAGTTTAAATGTGTTTCTCTGTCATTAATGTGGAATAAATAAACTCGCTCAAAATGCTTCACACATGAGTTTAAACCTGCTTCTATTGGAGGAACACTATAACGCAGTATCTGTACTTTTACTATAACGCAGTATCTGTACTTTTACTATAACGCAGTATCTGTACTTTTACTATAACGCAGTATCTGTACTTTTACTCGAGTAAAAACTGTGACTCATGAACAGCTGTAGTTTGTGTTTCTTCACAAAGAATCTTTTTTTTGTAACATTTTCTGTCCTTTAAAAACCAAAGTGCTTCACGAAAGGGTCAACGATAGTTACTCAGTACTCGAGTAGTATTTACTTTACTCTTCCCACCTTTCGCCACTGCCTTGGTATTTATATATTACCGTTGTTTCAAAAGTCCAGGTGAGGAAGTTGCACTTTCTAATCAGACTGTGGTGAAACATCTGGCCCACAGCTGTGACACCAGAGACAGAAAACCGTTTGTTAAAGTCGGGTTAAGTCACCGCTCTTCATTCAGAGGGGCGTCCCACAGGGCTCTATCCTGGGACCTCTGCTGTTTAGTCTTTTTATAAGTGATTTGTAAATTACCAACTTAATGCGGACGATGCCGTTTTTCTTCACCGAACAGTGGGCGGAGCTTCTGTCCTGTTGGCTGAGGGTCATTCACAATCAGGTGGCGTTAAATTTAACCCTCGTTTCTTTTTGCTCTTCATTTGGCCATAACCTTTCCATATTTTAATAGTTTTTTGATAAAAAAAATATTTTGACCAACAGTTTCAAAATAAAATTTTAAACGTTTACATCGTCACTGATACTGAACGGATTTACTGACGTCACGTCAGCGGCTTCTTGTGCCACTGACGTGACGGCTGTAAAAATATAATGAACATTTTTTCAAACTTTCAAAACATTTCGTGAACGTCTCCAACATTGGCGTCACATCCGGTGAGTACATTCTGTGTTGAAACGCTAAAACCTTTAGCTCTCTCTGTGTTACTATTGTTAATCCACGTATTAAACGTAGCTGTCGAGTCCACTCTAGTTAATGGTAGATCTAATTTGGCCCTTTATCTCCGCGGAGACTCTTCTTTTTGAACCGACACTTCTGCACTGCGGTGAAGTGGCCCACACTTGAAAAGATGTTTCCCTTTTTGCCGGTTCTTACGGTAATAGCACATTTCCACAGCTCGCCTTTTCCATGAAAGTTCGCTATGAATAAAGTTGTGATCGTCACTCTGTCGTAATGATGTGTGTTTATTAATTAAGGGTATCAGAATTGCTTGTGCGCGCGCGGCTGGTTCCTACTCCACGGCAGTGGTCACGTGACGGCACGCGCAGATCACCGGCGTGTGATGAGAATGTCCTTTGCGAACTATAGGACAGCTGCTTAACTGAGTAGCTAATACGGATATAAATAAATAAACAAATAAACTATACAATAGTACAAGCACTTATCGTATGGATTGTCTTTTTTTCTCATAACCACATGTTAGGTAGTTCCATCCTGACCCCTTATTTACATTCTTCTTATCATTATTTATATTAATAATAACAAGATTATGAATATTATAATTATTATTGACTGGGCAACCACTGGGAACAACATAGCATTAAAAACAATCCTTAAGAGGTTTGCCAAAAAATGGCCTCCTGCTAGTCAAAACGGACCAAAAAGCAGTATTTAAAAAAAAAATATACCTTAAGGGGTTTGCGATCAGTTTTTCTGCAGCCATGGCCTCAGTGCCGCCCTCTATCACCCTGCCACAATAAACTCCACTTTTACTGTAGACATTTGGAGAAAATTGATGCCAAGTAAGGTCTAATGATTTAAAAATATTACTTCAAGTGTGTAGATTCTCAAATAAAGACCGTCAGTCCCGTAAACCAAGCACTAAAACATCAAAAGCTAAGAAAACAAATGCTGGCGTGCGACTAAATAACCAACACAGAAACCCAAGAGTAAACTCAACATTAAACCAAACAATAAACAAAGTGCTAAGCACATAACGTGTGGGTTGCTGAATATTAGATCAATCTCATCAAAGTCCATTTTAGTAAATGATTTAATTTGCGATAACAACATTGACTTTCTCGCCCTAACTGAAACATGGCTTCAGCAGGATGACTATGTTAGGCTTAATGAATCTACCCCTCCTAGTTACGTTAATGTTCAGGCTGCCAGAACCACAGGCCGAGGTGGTGGGGTTGCAGTGATATCACACTCTAATCTTGTTCTAAATCCCAAAATAACCTAAAGTTTAATTCGTTTGAAAGTCTAACATTATCTCTTACCTGTCCCAAATGGAAAAATCAAAAAGCTTTACTACTTGCTATTATTTATCGGCCTCCTGGCCCCTATTCAGACTTCTTAGCAGAGTTCTCTGAGTTTTTAGCCAGTATAGTGTTGGATTGGAATAAAATTATAATAGTAGGTGATTTTAACATTCATGTCGATAATAATAGTGATTGTCTGAGTAAGGCATTTAGTGCCCTACTGGATGGGGTCGGCTTTACACAAAATGTGAATAAACCTACTCACTGCCATAAACACACTCTTGATCTGGTTTTAACATATGGGATTGAAATTAGCGATCTAAACGTTCTCCCTCAGAATCCCGTGCTTTCTGACCATTTTTTAATTACATTCAGGTTCCTAATCGAAGATTATACTAATCCACAAGATAAAATTCAATTAAAACGGCCACTATCTGAAAAAGCTGTGTTAAAGTTTAAAGAAATGATCCAGCCAGTCTTTAATACTATGTCTACAGAGAATAGCTCGCTTACTGATTTAAATAAAAGTGATGAGTTTGTCGACAGCGTTATGCTCACACTAAAAACAGCCCTTGATGTTGCAGCTCCACTGAAACAGAAAGTGGTTCGGCCTCGGTGCGTCGCTCCCTGGTTCAACGCGGAAACACGAGCGCTTAAACGAAAGACTCGCAAATTAGAACGGTTATGGCGCAATTCTAGCACTGAGCAATCTCTTAGATCTTGGAAAAATTGCTTACTCGCCTATAAGCAAGCTATGAGGAAAGCAAAAACAGATTACTACTCTTCATTAAGTAAATAAAAATAACCCGAGGTTTCTTTTTAATACGGTGGCCCGGCTAACAAACAGTCACAGCGCAGTAGAGCCTTCCATTCCTGATACCCTTAGCTGCGATGACTTCCTTAAATTCTTTAATGACAAAATCACAACCATTAGAGATAAAATAAATGATAAGCTTCCCTTGTCTTCTGATCTAAATCCAGCTGTAGAATCATTGCCTCCTTTCAAAGCCTTAGACAAGTTCATAACTGTAGATGAGGCTGAGGTATTATCAATCATTATGTCTTCAAAACCATCAACTTGTCTTCTAGATCCAATTCCAATTAAACTCCTCAAAGAAATTACCCCAGAAATCTCAGATACCATATTGAAAATAATTAACTCATCTTTAGAAAATGGGTATGTACCAAAGTCCTTTAAATATGCTGTTATCAAACCACTTTAAAAAAAAAACAATCTCGATCCTGATATTCTAGCAAACTATAGGCCCATATCTAATCTGCCTTTCATTTCAAAAGTCCTTGAAAAAGTAGTGGCTAAGCAGCTTTGCCGCCACCTACAGGACAATAGTTTATTTGAAAAATGTCAGTCAGGGTACAGAACTTATCATAGCACAGAGACCGCCTTAGTCAAAGTTACCAACGACCTGTTATTAGCAGCTGACGCCGGACTAGCTTCAGTCCTGGTTCTGTTGGACCTCAGACCTTTGACACAATCGACCACAATGTTCTCCTGCAGAGGTTAGAAACTGACGTAGGCCTCAGGGGAACAGCCCTCTCTTGGTTTAAATCTTACTTATCTGATAGGCACCAATTTGTTAATGTAAACCTAAAGTCTTCACCGTGTTCTAAAGTGTGTTATGGGGTGCCACAGGGTTCAGTGCTCGGGCCAATTTTATTTATATTGTACATGCTCCCATTAGGAAACATAATCCGATATCATAATATACATGTTCACTGTTACGCGGATGACACACAGCTGTACTTATCAATAAAACCAGGTCAGACAGATAAATTAGATGTGCTTAGTTCCTGCGTAAAAGCCATCAAGACCTGGATGACTGTAAATTACCTTCTCCTTAACCCTGATAAAACCGAGGTTATTATTTTAGGTCCTCAAAAACTGAGAGTCTTTATCTCAGCAGATCATCTCCCTGGATAATGTTAGCGTATCAACGAGCTCTAAAGTAAAAAACCTTGGAGTTCTGTTTGACCAGGACCTCTCTTTTAAAACGCATATAAACCAGGCTTGTAAAATTGCGTTCTTTCACCTGCGCAACATTGCTAAAATACGAAACATTCTACCTAAGAGTGATGCAGAAAAACTTATTCATGCATTTGTTTCCTCAAGGCTGGACTACTGCAACTGCCTGCTAGCAGCGTGTCCTAAAAGTTCCCTAAAAAGTTTTCAACTAGTTCAAAATGCAGCTGCAAGATTGTTAACGCGTACAAAGAGAAGAGAACACATTACACCTGTGCTAAAGTCTCTCCATTGGCTTCCTGTTGAGTTTAGAATCAAATTTAAAATCCTGCTCCTCACATTTAAAGCCATAAAGGGTTTGGCTCCGCTTTATCTCCAAGACGTTATCGTTCCATATCGGCCAACCAGAGCACTCCGCTCTCAAAACTCAGGGCTACTAGTGATTCCTCGGGTCTCCAAAATCACTGTAGGAGGAAGAGCCTTTAGCTACCAAGCTCCGGTTTTATGGAATAAACTCCCAGCTCACGTTAAAGAAGCAGACACAGTCCCTACATTTAAGACTAGGCTCAAAACGTACCTCTTCGAATTAGCTTATGATCAGGTCAGTTAGGTAAAGCTCTAACCCACAGCCTGAAGTAAAGCTGCTTTAGGAGAAACTCTGCTGTGGGAAGTACGGTACACTGAGCGCTATCCTCTTCTTCTTCTTACTGCAACCTTTGTCTTACTATGATACAATATTTATTTCATCTGTAGTCTGTTCATTACTATTCACATGGTGTCTCCTGTCCCACTCCCCCTTGGGAGTGCCTGTCTAGATCGAACGGAGGGACCCGGCTGAACGGAGGGACCCGGCTGAACGGAGGGACCCGGCTGAACGGAGGGACCCGGCTGAACGGAGGAACCCTGCCTACTGACAACAAGGACTGGACGGTCTGTGATCTTGGCCCGTCTACTGAGGGACTCCTTCGGCCCTGGGTCTCTATAGCCTGTCCGTCCATGGGAGTGGATCTCTCCTTCTGTGGTTCTCCTCAAGGTTTCTCGTTTCTCCCACTGGGTTTTTGAGTTTTTCCTTGCCGTGCTGGAGAGTCTAAGGACGGGGGCCCGAGCTGCTCGTCGCCACCCACTGCTCGTCGCCACCCACTGCTGACGCTTATTTGGACATTATGTTTGCCTGGATATTTGATTCACCGGAACTTTACATTGTCTTATTTACTGTTCTGTTTTATTGCCTTAATGTTTGTTACAGCCCTATGAGGCAACTCCTGTTGTGATATTGGGCTATACAAAACCATTGATTGATTGAATCCACTTCAGTTATGCACAAAACTACCAAAGTTATATATATATATATATATACAAAATATTGTACTATTTTAAAGCCAATTTAAAAAGTGAGTTTTCTTTCCACAAACCACAGATAATTTTATTGTGACGACAGAGCCATGAATGAGTTTATAATGAAGTCAATGGACAAAACATGAAAACTCAACTTTACTCAAAAACTCAAAATCAAAGTTGTTACTGAACTTTGACCCGAGGCTGTTTTAAAAAGTAAATCCAAATTCTGCCCAAACGTTTTATATGAAATTTGTCATTTCTTAAATTGGCTTTAAATAGTAAAACATTTTGATATTTTTTCAAACGTTGGTAGTTTTGTGCAGAACAGAAGTGGATAATATAGTTATGTGAAAAAAGTTAGAAAAAATTTGAGTCGTTGAAAAAGTGGAACAAAAGCCTGACGTAGGATCAGGGGCCGGTGTAACGGGTTAAATTATGTTTTGATGTTTGTCAAAATGTGTTTTGTTAGAAAAAAAAATATTCAAATATGGAAAACGTTATGAGCAAAACGTGGCATTAACTGCCCCGACAGAAACAAGGGGTAAATTAATATTATGTAATAGGTAATATTTGACAAAAATACTTTGTGCTCCTCAGTGTTTTTGTAAAATAAATCGTTTTATTCTAAAAATGACAAACGTGTTTTTCCTGAACATGGCTTTATTTATTTATTTACAGAAAAGTCACATAAAAAAACAAGGACAGTTCATTTGATAAAACGAGTACAAACTTTTAAAAATATTATAAATCATTCTTTACAGAGAGTCACATGGTTCTGTAGCTCTGTACAAACTGCAGGGGGCGCCGCTCGCCTCAGGAAACCACAGGCTTTTTCCTCAAACAGAAACGTTTTCACCTTTTTCTTTCTTCTGTAACAGCGACGTTTGGAAAAGTCAATAAATAAGATTCACAGGTAAAAAAACAAAAACACTAAATCAATTCATGGTAAAAAAAAAAAAAAATGGAGTGGAAGATTATAAGTTTTTAAAGTTCATAAAAAACGACTTCATTATTTCAAATATCTGGAATTTTCATTTTCAAAATAAAAGCCTGAACCGTTTCCTGTGGGTTTCTGTTTGAGGAAAGTCTTTTATTTTGTTAAATGGCATTTCCTGCCGCGACGCCTCTTTTTAGGGTTTTTACCAAAATAAAAGCTCTTTAGATCTGTATAAAACACAAACCACCGCCGCAGGAATCGAGCAGGTCCTTTCAGAGTAAGACCAGGAAACGAGCAGGTCCTTTCAGAGTAAGACCAGGAAACGAGCAGGTCCTTTCAGAGTAAGACCAGGAAACGAGCAGGTCCTTTCAGAGTAAGACGTGTGGTTCTCCAGACGAGCGTCTCTTTTTCCCAGAAACGTTTGGAGGAAAAGTTTCAGCGGGAAAAGGGGATGGGGGCGGGACTTCCTGAAGCAGAGGCGGAGAGGGGCGGGGCCTGGCATCACCTGACCTCCACAGTCAATGAGCTCTGAGACGGCGAGGAGGGGCTCATGGCGGCGTCTGAGGACGACGAGGCCGACGCCGTGTTGGACACTGAGGAGAGAAACAACGTTAAAGCAGAAGTTCCTCTGGGGGTGATACGGGTGTTCATGGTCTTTCATCGCCCCCTGGTGTCTCGGGGTCTCCACTACACACTAATGGAATCACGAAGCTAACAGGCTAACGGGTAAAGCTAACTGCGGGCTAGCGCCACTTAAACAGCATTTACAGCACGGTAGCACAGTGGTTAGCGCTCGTGCTTCACAGCTAGAAGGTCCGGGGTTCGATTCCCACCTGGACGGGGCCTTTCTGTGTGGAGCATGTTCTCCCCGTGTCTGTGTAGGTTTCCCCTACCACTAAAAACATGTACAATAGGCTAGGATGAATGAGAGTGTGTTTGAGAGTGTGCATGGGAGACGAAGGATGCAAATTAGCCCAAGGCTACAATCCGGTGTGGCTCGTTTACATGCATGAGACCCATGTATGTTCATTAACCTGCACTGTCCCGAATAAACCAATAAAACCCTTGTTCAATGTTTGTATATTAGTTTATTAATACATTTATAATTAATCCTCGACCTGTAACTTTATTGATCCGACTCTGGAGAAAAGAGGAACACACGTTTAAGAAAGTCTCTGGTATCGGTTAATATCGGATATCGGCCGATACTTAAAGCCCAGTATCGGTATCAGAAAAGCTGGATCTCCAAGTCCTCAATAAAGACTTCACACAGTTTAGTTTTCTAAGGTGCAGATGTTTCTACTAAGGTGCAGACGTTTCTACTAAAGTGCAGATGTTTCTACTAAAGTGCAGGTGTTTCTACTAAGGTGCAGATGTTTCTACTAAAGTGCAGATGTTTCTACTAAAGTGCAGACGTTTCTACTGAAGTGCAGATGTTTCTACTGAAGTGCAGATGTTTCTACTGAAGTGCAGATGTTGTTAAAGAGCTCTCTAAGAGCCTGACCTTCTCGCTCCTTCTTCTTGAGGCGTTTCCGTCGCCGGTCGATGGAGGCCACCTCCGACTTCAGACTCAGGTAATACTTCCTGATCTCCTGCAGTTTGTCCTGGAGGAACGAGATCCGCTCGGATGAAGACATCTTCTCCAGGTCGTCTGCGGGCAGAGGTCACGCAGAGGTCACACAGAGGATCTACACTTGTGTCTAAAAACATTCTCTACACTTGTGTCTAAAAACATTCTCTACACTTGTGTCTGAAACATTCTCTACACTTGTGTCTAAAAACATTCTCTACACTTGTGTCTGAAACATTCTCTACACTTGTGTCTAAAAACATTCTCTACACTTGTGTCTGAAACATTCTCTACACTTGTGTCTGAAACATTCTCTACACTTGTGTCTAAAAACATTCTCTACACTTGGATCTAAAAACATTCTCTACACTTGGGTCTAAAACATTCTCTATTACTCTGGCTTAAAGGCTGTTATCTAGAAGCGTTTAGATTTGGGTAAAGCAGTCACGGCGGGACGACAAAAGGATCCACAGAGACACTAATGAGCAACAGGACAAAGTGTTACCGATGTGCAGAGTCCACTTGTGCCCCCTGCTGGTCGGGGAGGGGCAGTGTTTGTGGCTCTGGTCTTCGCTGTCGCTGCTGTGGCCTGGAACAAACAAACACACAAACAAACACACAAACAAACACACAACACACAAACAAACACACAAACAAACGGGTTAAAGAGAAGAAAACTAGGGCAAAAAATACATTTGATTTAAACATGAAGTTGTTCAGTCAAATCCATTCATATTTTCAGAAAATCATTTTCTATTTATTTGTATTTTGAATATTCCAAACATTGTCAGGACTCCGCCCAAAATAACGTTTTCAAAATGTTTTTTTTCTTTGTACAAAATGTACAAAGAAATGTGTGATTTTTCGCAAACAAAAAATGGCTTCCAGTCGCACATCTGGAGCCCGATTTTGATCATTTTGTTTTCAGTTGTTAAAGTCACAGTTCTTAACACCCTTTGGAAAAAATTCAATTCAAATACAAAAACCTCTTCAAAGAAAATCTGTGTCAGAAACCGAGAGCGCGTTAACAAATCCTAAAACTAAGACCCAGAGAAAAAAGTGAAAAACAAACAAAGCCGATACTGTCAGTTTAGATCGAGGGCCGATAATATTTTACTGATTGCTTTTGTTTTATTTCAAGGTTTGTTGATTCACTTTAACCGCCCGCCTCAACCGAACACATTTTCTCGGGTTCGGCTTTACCCAAATCTAAAAGCTCATTTGAAAGACCTACATAACTGATGGTATCTGTGATGATATCCTGGACTTACCGGCTCCGTTCTTGTCGGGTTTGTTCGGTGTGAGGCGTTTGTGGCTCGGTCGTTTGTGCTTCTTCACCGTGGGACTGTGGGGCCCCTCCAGCACTCGCTTCTGACCTGCAGGGGGCGGCAGAGAGGGTTCCCAGTGTTTTAAAGAATATAAACGTGTGTTTCTTCCTAAAGAAGAACTGGCTCCGAGGGTTCTAACGGCTCCGAGGGTTCTAACGGTTCCGAGGGTTCTAACGGCTCCGAGGGTTCTAACGGCTCCGAGGGTTCTAACGGCTCCGAGGGTTCTAACGGCTCCGAGGGTTCTAACGGCTCCGAGGGTTCCAACGGCTCCGAGGGTTCCAACGGCTCCGAGGGTTCTGACGGCTCCGAGGGTTCTAACGGCTCCGAGGGTTCTAACGATTCTGAGGGTTCTAACGGCTCCGAGGGTTCTAACGGTTCCGAGGGTTCTAACGATTCCGAGGGTTCTAACGGTTCCGAGGGTTCTAACGGCTCCGAGGGTTCTAACGGTTCCGAGGGTTCTAACGATTCCGAGGGTTCTAACGGTTCCGAGGGTTCTAACGGCTCCGAGGGTTCTAGCGGCTCCGAGGGTTCTAACGGCTCCGAGGGTTCTAACGGCTCCGAGGGTTCTAACGATTCCGAGGGTTCTAACGGTTCCGAGGGTTCTAACGGTTCCGAGGGTTCTAACGATTCCGAGGGTTCTAACGGTTCCGAGGGTTCTAACGGTTCCGAGGGTTCTAACGGCTCCGAGGGTTCTGACGGCTCCGAAGGTTCTGACGGCTCCGAGGGTTCTAACGGTTCCGAGGGTTCTGACGGCTCCGAAGGTTCTGACGGCTCCGAGGGTTCTAACGGTTCTGAGGGTTCTAACGGCTCCGAGGGTTCTGACGGCTCCGACGGTTCCAACGGCTCCGACGGTTCCGAGGGTTCAAACGGCTCCGAGGGTTTAGTTTAGTTTATTTGTTTATTTGAGCAATACACATTGTGCTCAAAAGGAGTGGGCTGAAGCAAAAAGCTTATGAGCCCCCACCCCCAAGTGCAATAAAATAAAAAAGAACATTTCAAAACATTACAAGCAGCTACATTCGTACAGACCAACTTACAAACTTACAACAAAAATATATGATCTGTTTATATAATTAATTGGAACAACGCACAGCTACAACAACGATCTCGTTTCATATACGATGTCTAGAACAAAGCAAGTCAAAAAATGTGTTACTTAATATATTTCTTGCAGATTTTTACCCGTGATTACCGAGTTACTTTTATGGTATAAAGGTACATTAATAGATGTTATAATCTGAGATCTTGATACTTTCCAGTTGTCATTACCATTCTCAGTATAATTTTAATTTGGGTTTAATTATCATCATCATTATTATATATGTATTTAATTGAGTTATATGTGAAGTATGATGTTCCTGCATAGTGTGGTGCATTAAAAAGCCAGAGAGTGAGCCAGTTGAAGAGGGCAGTAACTCCCCTTCAACAAACCCCCACACGGCTGCCCTAACAGCTGATTTTGTAGAATATGTTCCTATGCTGAGTGGTGCATTAAAGGACAAGGTTTTGAGCCCGTTGGGAGGATTCCTCTCAACAGATCCATAACCTGGCAACCCTAACTCTCCATTTGTGAATTTGAGCAATAGAATGACGACCGTTCCAGCAGCAACTCCTTGATTATAGAGGAACAATACACATAATCGATCCCACTGCTCCCCCTAGTGGCAACACATTTCTTCTTGTCTGTATATTTCAAGAGTCTTTTGTTTGTATTTATATTTAAACAGGTTGATGTTTGGACATCGTTTCAACTCCATCTCCAGTTTATTCCACAATTGTACACCATTAACTGTTGGACTAAAACTTTTCAAAGTTGTGCTATGTTTCTGAATCCTAAAGTTTAATTCATCACGTAATTCATAACAACCAGTACGTTCTTGGAACCTTCTTTGTAATTGGTTTGGTAACAATTTATACCTTGCTTTGAATAACATTTGTACAGTTTGGAACTCAACAATGTCACAAAACTTCATGATCTTTGATTTTAAAAATAATGAGTTTGTGTAAAACCCAACTTTATGAATTACTCGGATAGCTCTTTTTTGCAACAATACTATTGGTTTAACTGTGTTTTTATAAGTACTACCCCAAACCACTGTACAATAATATAAGTAGGGCAAAATCAGAGAACAGTATAAGGTATGTAGAGCTTTATGTTTAAAATGTGCTTTGCTTTTGCAATTACTGAAATGCTTCTAGAAATGTTCGTAGATATATATTTAATATGAGATTTCCAAGTAATTCTGTCATCAATAATCACACCAAGGAATTTGATTTCATGCACTCGCTCGATAACAACACCCTCTATCTGAATCGCTTCCTGAGCATTGGAATTACAGTTGCCAAATATCATCATTTTGCTTTTACTCAGATTTAGAGATAATTTATTTTGTTTGAACCACTTGTTGACACTTTTGAGTTCCAAGTTAACAATCTGACACAGCTGCTGTAAGTCTCTCCTGATGCAAAAATATTTGTATCATCAGCAAACAAGATAAATTTAAGTATTTCAGACGTTTTACAAATATCATTAATATACATATTAAACAATTTTGGGCCCAGAATAGAACCTTGAGGTAAACCACAGACAATTTGTCGACAACTCGACTGATAATCACCGATTTTCACACACTGTTTTCTATTTTTTAAGTAACTGGTAACCCACTGTAGAGCTACCCCCCTAATCCCATAAAGTTCTAGTTTATTAATTAATATATCATAGTTTATTGTATCAAACGCTTTACTCAGGTCAATAAATAACCCTATTGCACATTTCTTGTTATCTACAGCATTAGTTATTTCTTCAGTTATATCAAAGAGCGCGTGTGAGGTTGAGTGATTGTTCCTAAACCCAAACTGATTGTCCGAGAGTAAATTACACTTTTCGATAAAGCTGTCGAGTCTAGAGTTAAAAACCTTTTCTAAGATTTTAGAGAATTGCGGTAAAAGGGAAACAGGCCTATAGTTTGTAAAGAGATGTTTATCTCCTGCTTTGAACAGAGGAATCACTTTTGCTACTTTCATACCATCAGGAAATTGTCCAGTTTGCAACGATAAGTTACAGATGTAAGTTAACGGCTTAGAGATACTTTCAATAACAGTTTTTAAAGTTTTCATGTCCATGTCATGGTAATCGGTCGAAGTTTTATTTTTACACCCTTTAACAATGTCCAGTATCTCCTTTTCCTCCACAGGTTTGAGGAACAGGGACATAGGATTTGTGTCTATCAGTTCACAATTATAGTTCTCAACGTTTACAATTTTTGCAGCAAGGTTCGGTCCAACATCTACAAAGAATTTATTAAATGTTTCGACGACTTCATTCATATTATTTAAAGTGTTATCCTCATCTTTGAAATATTTTGGATAATTAATCGTTCTTGGTTTATTTCTCATTATACTATTTAAGATGTTCCATAAACCTTTAATATTATTCTTATTAGTATCTAACAATGTATTATAATAATCCTGTTTACATTTTCTAATGATACCTGTCAGTTTATTTTTATATTTCTTATATTTATCCTCAGCTTCTTTTGTTCGGTTATTTATAAAGTTTTTGTAAAGATTATTTTTTTTCTTGCAAGCATTTAGTAAACCTTTAGACA
This sequence comes from Proterorhinus semilunaris, assembly GCA_021464625.1. Classification (NCBI taxonomy): domain Eukaryota; kingdom Metazoa; phylum Chordata; class Actinopteri; order Gobiiformes; family Gobiidae; genus Proterorhinus; species Proterorhinus semilunaris. Next base: position 31,612,763 of record CM038361.1, on the reverse strand, counting down.
TCCATGGTGTTTCTTTACACTTTCTGTTTTTACAGTATTTCTTCATTGGGCAGTTTTTGTCGTATACTTTTTGAAATACTCGAGTAAACTCATCATAAGCCATATTCGTGTCATTCTCTCTGTACACAATACTCCAGTCTTGAGCTAAAAGCTCCTTTTTAAATGCATCAATAGTTTTCTCTGTTTTTACCCTTCTAAACCAATACTTGTTTTCCTCTTCATCTTTTACATATCCATTTTTATACATAACGAAAACTGGAAGGTGATCACTAATATCATTTATCATTAACCCGCTGACTGTATCACTTTCAATTTCATTTGAGAAAATGTTATCTATCAAGGTGGCACTATGGGTTGTTATTCTACTTGGTTTAGTGATTAGAGGAAACAGACCTATACTGAATAAAGTATTTATAAATTCGTCCGTCTTTTTATGTTTATATGGGTTTAACAGATCGATGTTGAGGTCTCCCCCCACAAACATGACTTTATGATTTAATCCTGAAAAGTGCTCCTCCATCCACTTAGAAAAAACATCTATATCAGAGCCAGGTGTTCTATAAATACAACTCACAATAATATTTTTCTTTTTTTGCCTTGTAATTTCTACAGTAAGGCATTCAAGTGTATCATCCACCACCATTGTCTTATTTTCCATTACTTTGTAACTATAGTTGGAGTCTATAAACATAGCTACGCCCCCTCCATGCTTGTTTCTTCTGTTCATACTTATACATTCATAACCATCAATAGAAAACTCAAATTCTCTGTCATTATTGATCCATGTTTCTGTGATTAGAATGACACTGAATGGTGTGGAAAACTGTTTTAAGAAGCTTTTGATGTGGTCAAAGTTTGCATAGAGGCTTCGACTATTGAAGTGGATTACAGTGAATGCCTTAATGTTCTTAAGTTTACTATTGTACAGATCCTCTGTGTAGTATTGACAGTCATTGGTAGCTCTAGAAAAGAAGTTATTTTCCGGGTCAATGTCGATCTCAGTGTTCTGTAGGTCGTACTGAGAGAATGTAAAATCCTGAGTGTTTGCTTCAGCAATTCTCCTTATTGAAAAGTCCAAGTCGGTGCTTCCTATAGAACTGTATGTATTACTGGACATGTGAAATTATGTGCTTTTACATACCAAAATCCATACGTTTTTCTCGGTGTTTATACTGGATGTGGTGTACTGCTGCGTGGACGTATAATGAGTTTGTCATATCTCAAGAAGGCGATCTCCCCCCTTTCTCGTGCAGCTCTCAGCTCCGGCATCAGTTCTTTGCGTTTTCTTTTTATTGATTCGGTGTAGTCCTCGTTTATGAAGATTTTTGTGCCTTTAAGTCGTTTGGCGCGCTGCAAGATTTCCTCGCGATCCTTCCACCTCAGTAGTCTGGCGATGATGGGTCTCGGCCAGTCTCTCCCTCCGCCGGGTTTCCCTACGCGGTGAGCCCTCTCCACCTCCACCGCGTGATTTAGCTGGAGCTTCTCCTTCAGTATCTCCTTAACTTTTACCTCGGCGTCGGCCCAGGTCTCCCCAGGCGACTCCAACACTCCCTCAAATACCAGGTTATTTCTGCGGCTCTGCCCCTCCAGATACTCCAGTTTGTCCGTGATGATGTGTAAATTGTCACATACTTTGTAAAAATCCGTCTGTAAAGTGTTTGTGCGCTCCGTGAGTTTCAGATTTTGTTCTTTCAAAGTGTCCACCTCACCTTTTTTGGCATTTTTGTTTTTGTTTTGCAAACCAGTAAAATAAAATAAAATTAAAGTATTAACTTGTTCAGAGCTTATCTCCAACACCGCCAACGCTGCCACAGCAAACAAACACAGCGCGCACTTCCGCTTCCGGGTTGTAACGGTTCCGAGGGTTCTAACGGTTCCGAGGGTTCTAACGGTTCCGAGGGTTCTAACGGCTCCGAGGGTTCTAACGGCTCCGAGGGTTCTGACGGCTCCGAGGGTTCTGACGGCTCCGAGGGTTCTGACGGCTCCGAGGGTTCTAACGGCTCCGAGGGTTCTAACGGCTCTGAGGGTTCTAACGGCTCTGAGGGTTCTAACGGCTCTGAGGGTTCTAACGGCTCTGACGGCTCCGAGGGTTCTAACGGCTCTGAGGGTTCTAACGGCTCTGAGGGTTCTAACGGCTCTGAGGGTTCTAACGGCTCCGAGGGTTCTAACGGCTCTGAGGGTTCTAACGGCTCCGAGGGTTCTGACGGCTCTGACGGCTCCGAGGGTTCTAACGGCTCCGAGGGTTCTAACGGCTCTGAGGGTTCTAACGGCTCTGACGGCTCCGAGGGTTCTAACGGCTCCGAGGGTTCTGAGGGTTCTGACGGTTCTAACGGTTCTGAGGGTTCTAACGGCTCTGACGGCTCCGAGGGTTCTAACGGCTCCGAGGGTTCTGACGGCTCCGAGGGTTCTAACGGCTCCGAGGGTTCTAACGGTTCCGAGGGTTCTAACGGCTCCGAGGGTTCTGACGGCTCCGAGGGTTCTAACGGCTCCGAGGGTTCTGACGGCTCCGAGGGTTCTAACGGTTCTGAGGGTTCTAACGGCTCTGAGGGTTCTAACGGCTCTGAGGGTTCTAACGGCTCTGACGGCTCCGAGGGTTCTAACGGCTCCGAGGGTTCTAACGGCTCCGAGGGTTCTGACGGCTCTGACGGCTCCGAGGGTTCTAACGGCTCCGAGGGTTCTAACGGCTCTGAGGGTTCTAACGGCTCTGACGGCTCCGAGGGTTCTAACGGCTCCGAGGGTTCTAACGGCTCCGAGGGTTCTGAGGGTTCTGACGGTTCTGAGGGTTCTAACGGCTCTGACGGCTCCGAGGGTTCTGACGGTTCTAACGGTTCTGAGGGTTCTGACGGCTCCGAGGGTTCTGACGGTTCTAACGGTTCTGACGGCTCCGAGGGTTCTGACGGCTCCGAGGGTTCTAACGGCTCCGAGGGTTCTAACGGCTCCGAGGGTTCTAACGGCTCCGAGGGTTCTAACGGCTCCGAGGGTTCTGACGGCTCCGAGGGTTCTGACGGCTCCGAGGGTTCTGACGGCTCTGAGGGTTCTAACGGCTCTGAGGGTTCTAACGGCTCTGAGGGTTCTAACGGCTCTGACGGTTCTGAGGGTTCTAACGGCTCTGAGGGTTCTAACGGCTCTGAGGGTTCTAACGGCTCTGAGGGTTCTAACGGTTCTGAGGGTTCTAACGGCTCTGAGGGTTCTAACGGCTCCGAGGGTTCTGACGGCTCCGAGGGTTCTGACGGTTCCGAGGGTTCTGACGGTTCTGAGGGTTCTAACGGCTCTGAGGGTTCTAACGGCTCTGAGGGTTCTAACGGCTCTGAGGGTTCTAACGGCTCTGAGGGTTCTAACGGCTCTGAGGGTTCTGACGGTTCTGAGGGTTCTAACGGTTCTGAGGGTTCTAACGGCTCTGACGGTTCTGAGGGTTCTAACGGCTCCGAGGGTTCTAACGGTTCCGAGGGTTCTAACGGTTCCGAGGGTTCTAACGGCTCTGACGGTTCTGAGGGTTCTAACTGCTCCGAGGGTTAGTTTATGGTTTCGTTTCGCAGACGGGCCAGAGCTTCGGTTTGAGGCTTGTGTTTGGGATGTTCCTGTACCTCCTTCCTGTCCCGATCCGGGGTTTAGAGAGAGCGTATCGGATCAGATTTAATGACTGGATCAAGACGTCCGTGAATCTGCAGCGGCTCCAGGTTCAGCACAGCGCTGAGGTAAACCTTTTCAGGATTAATATATATAATGTATGATGATGAAAACTGTAATCGATCAGACGGACTGTATCGGATCGGTATCGGCATGAAGAGTCTAAATATCGGATCGGGACTTATTTTAACGCGGGTTCAAAAAATATGATATTAATGAAATATAAAAACATATGAATGAAATATGGTATTAATAAAATATATTAATCAAGTATAGGAATAAAATATGATACTTAAGTATAATATTGAAATATAAAATATAATTAATGAAAAATTATAATGAAATTAATTAATTAAATATATTAATAAAATATATCAATGAAATATGATCGTAATAAAACATTAAGTATAATATTAATGAAATATATTAACATATTAAGTAAATGAATAAAATATATTAATGGAATATATTAATGAAATATAACAAAATAAATTAATGAAATATGATACTAATGAAATATATCAATAATATTAATGAAATATAACATATTAATGGAATATGATATTAATGAAATATAATAAAATAATAAAATATGGTATTAACAAAATGTAATAAAATATCTAGTGAAATATTTCATTAATAAAAGATGATATTGATACAATATAAATCTACTTTATTCATATTATATTTTAATACAATTATAAAAAATAATAAATGATAGCATATAATAAATAATAATGAATATGATAATATATTAATAATTGTATATAATAATAATATAATAAAACATTAATAGACCAATAACCCTCAGGAGTAAACTTGCTGTAGTGTTACCTCTGTCCCCGTTGGCGGCGCTGTCCTCGTGTCGCGGTCCTCCTCGTGGTACCTCCCTCGGCTCGCCACGGTGCACCTCCTGAGGGGGCGGGGCTCGGAGCAGGTGCGACTGCCTCATGAGCAGCAGCTGCTCTGAGGCGCTGACCTTCTCGCGCTCGTCCGGCTCGTCCAGGTCCACCTCGTGACACACCAGAGCGTCCACGCCCATCTCCGGGACAGACTCCGCCTCCTCGCACTTCTCCCCCGACTCCTCCTCCGCAGCTTTAAGCTCCTCCTCCTCCGTGTCCGTCTTGAGTTTCTTGTCTGGCGTTTTCTGCTCTGGCGCCTTCCGTTTGAGCGGAGGCGTGTTTCCTTCTCCGCTCTCCTCCGTCGCGCTCGGCTCCTCGCTCTCGTCGCTCTCGCTGCTCTCGTCGCTCTCGCCGCGGTTTGGGGCGGTCTCCGGTTCAATGGTATCTGGTTTCGGTGACTTTCCTGGGGCGTTCGTACCTGGTTTGGTCGGAGTCGTCTCCGTTTGGCTCGTCTCTGCGTCGGGAGCGTTTGGGGGCGGGTTTTCTTCTCGTTTAGGACTCGTTTCCTGAGGGGTTGTGTCGAGACGCCGCGGGGACTTCACGACCTCGGAATCCGCTGGTCTCTTTTCGCTCAGGAGTTTGTCTCGTGGCGGGGACAGGACTCCGTGGTCCATCTGCGGGCTCCTGGCACCGAGGTCCTTCTGCGGGGCACAGAGGTCCTTCTGCGGGCTCCTGGCACAGAGGTCCTTCTGCGGGGCACAGAGGTCCTTCTGCGGGGCACAGAGGTCCTTCTGCGGGGCACAGAGGTCCTTCTGCGGGGAACAGAGGTCCTTCTGCGGGCTCCTGGCACCGAGGTCCTTCTGCGGGCTCCTGGCACCGAGGTCCTTCTGCGGGCTCCTGGCACCGAGGTCCTTCTGCGGGCTCCTGGCACCGAGGTCCTTCTGCGGGCTCCTGGCACCGAGGTCCTTCTGCGGGCTCCTGGCACCGAGGTCCTTCTGCGGGCTCCTGGCACCGAGGTCCTTCTGCGGGCTCCTGGCACCGAGGTCCTTCTGCGGGCTCCTGGCACCGAAGTCCGTCTTCGGGCTCCTGGCACCGAGGTCCGTCTTCGGGCTCCTGGCACCGAGGTCCGTCTTCGGGCTCCTGGCACTGACGCCATGGTCCTTCTGTGGACTCCTGGCACCGAGGTCTTTCTGTGGACTCCTGGCACCGAGGTCTTTCTGTGGACTCCTGGCACCGAGGTCTTTCTGTGGACTCCTGGCACCGAGGTCCGTCTTCGGGCTCCTGGCGTTGAGGCCATGGTCTTTCTGTGGGCTCCTGGCGCTGAGGCCGTGGTCCTTTTGCGGGCTCCTGGCGCTGAGGCCATGGTCCTTCAGCGGGCTCCTAGCACGGAGGTCCTTCTGCGGGCTCCTGGCGCTGAGGCCGTGGTCCTTCGGCGGGCTCCTAGCACGGAGGTCCTTCTGCGGGCTCCTGGCGCTGAGGCCGTGCTCCTTCTGCGGGCTCCTGGCGCTGAGGCCGTGGTCCTTCTGCGGGCTCCTGGCGCTGAGGCCGTGGTCCTTCTGCGGGCTCCTGGCGCTGAGGCCGTGGTCCTTCTGTGGGCTCCTAGCACGGAGGTCCTTCTGTGGGCTCCTGGCGCTGAGGCCGTGGTCCTTCTGCGGGCTCCTAGCACGGAGGTCCTTCTGCGGGCTCCTGGCGCTGCGCAGGTTGGCGTGTGAAAGAGGAGATTTTGCGCTGTTTATATCCGACTCCTCCTCCGGCCTGTCGTCTTTCTCGTCGTTTACCTCCTCCTTCGTGTCCTTACTCTCTTGTGTCTCCTTCGCCTGTTCCTCGGCCTCCTTGGCGGCTTCTCCTTTCTCTGCGTCGTCGTCCTCCTGCCCCTCGCTGTCGCTCTCGGAGGCAGAGTCCGTGTCGGAGTCCGGAGGCAGACAGTGATGCAGCAGCACCATGGGCTCGGAGCGCGGAGGCAGAACCATCAGCGGCAGCTTCAGTTTGGGCGCCATGGCGTCAGAGGGAGGAGCCGCGTCCTTCTGTGGCAGACAGGAAACAGTTAAAGACAAACACAATCACCAGCAGGGGGAGCACAAGAGAGAGAAACACGGTTTTTCACCGTTTTTAGTTTGTTTCGCTGAAGACGACAATATTATGGTCCCTCACCCTCTGTGCTTCTAAAACACTGCATCAGATTTACAGAGAAAGTCCCGCCAGGAGGGGGCAGCAGAGCGCTAACGCAGGAGGAGGTCAGGGTCGTAATTGTCATGGAAACGGCTTTAATTTGGATACTTGATTCGCCTGACCTTTACATCGTCTTATTTACTCCTGTGTGATATTGGGCTAAACCATTGATCGTAGGGATGGTCCGATATGAACATTTTCTGCCGATATCGATATCCAATATTTGCTGATATTTCGACATTAAAATTCAATAGAAAGGCTCACTCCAATGTTGTAAATGTGTTCCATTATTGGAATGTCTTAAGTCTGGGACTCACCGTCTCTCACTACGATTAGAAAAATATTAAGAAGATCAAATGCAATGTTGGAGTGAAATGTCCTTTTATTTAAACATGTAGCCTACCATGTTGTTCAAGTTACACGTTTTAACTTTAAACAAATCTGATGGACTTCTCTGAGAGCAGCTCTGTATGAAGCTTTGGAATTACAAAAATAGCCTCATGTCACTTTAACAGCACTTGTACTGAACGTACGAGGCCAGACTGAAGGTTTACAGGATTAGCCTGAGCTTTGAACAGCCGTGATCATTGTTAGCCGTGATCACCGTTAGCCGTGATCACCGTTAGCCGTGATCACCGTTAGCCGTGATCACCGTTAGCCGTGATCACCGTTAGCCGTGATCACCGTTAGCCGTGATCACCGTTAGCCGTAATCACCGTTAGCCGTGATCACCGTTTACGTGTGGTAGCCGTTAGCCTGTTGGAAGCTATGCTACGCTAACAAACAAAGCTATAAATCTGGCGTCAGGACAGAGAAACGTTTGCACCTCAGACGTCGCGAATATTAATCAGAAAAAGATTAATATTAATCCCGATATAAATAAAGTCCCGTTACAGCAACTCGTGTCTCTGTGGGGTCCCTGCCAAAAAGAGTTTGGGAACCCTTGCCCTGGTGGAAACTGGACAAAAGACTAATCAGCAGCTTCTACATGTAATGAATAAAGTAACCAAGTAACCTTTATTAGAGTAATCAGATTACTTTTTAAAGTAAGTGAGCGATAAAAGAGACCGTTTTGTTTTGATGGAAACCTCCTGGACGACTGAGCGCCGACTCACCCGCTCCGGAGGTACCGCGGACTCTGGCTCCGCCCTCGGCTGTGATTGGCCGGGAGGGGACGTGGTTTCGGGCGTGTCCTCGTTCGGCTCCTCCTCTTCCTGTTCGGGAGACCGGTCCACTTCCTGGTTCAGGCCCGCCTCCGCCTGTCGCCATGGAAATGGCTTCTTCTCCGTCGAGTCCTCTGATTCGCTGTCGTCTGACGAGTTCCCGGAGTCCTCTGCACAGACGAGGAGAACGTTATGACAGTTCAGCTTTACCCAAATCTAAAAGCTTCATGACAAAACAGCAACAAAACGAGGAGGAAAATGTAACTGAAAAGCTCCCAAAGAATAAACATTAAAATGTGTAAAGAAAAGAAATGACAAGGAAAAAGATCAGTTTAGATGAGTTTTGTCGGCCTTAGCTTTCAAATGAGGCGTTTACTGGCCTGTAAGCGTTTAGATTTGGGAAGAGCCGGAGAGAAGGCTCGCGGTTATGGCGGTTAAAAGCGTACGGACCGTTGGAGGCCCTGTCGGAGTCGAACATCCCCGAGGTCCTCCGGGTCCTCCTGCGGGGGGGCGTGTCTCCGTTGGCGAAGGCGGAGCCAGGCTCTCGTCCCGCCCCCGAGCGCCCGTTGGTTTTGTTCTTACTGCCCAGAGGGCGACCCCTGCGCCCCGGGCCCTTAGGGGGGCGCTCCTCGTCCCCATCGGGCTCGTCCTTGTTCTGCAAAGCACACGGTACCACCAGGTCAGACTCACAGTAACACAACACAACACAACACTCACAGTAACACAACACTCAGGTCAGACTCACAGTAACACAACACACAACACTCAGGTCAGACTCACAGTAACACAACACACAACACTCGGGTCAGACTCACAGTAACACAACACTCAGGTCAGACTCACAGTAACACAACACTCGGGTCAGACTCACAGTAACACAACACTCAGGTCAGACTCACAGTAACACAACACTCAGGTCAGACTCACAGTAACACAACACTCAGGTCAGACTCACAGTAACACTCAGGTCAGACTCACAGTAACACAACACTCAGGTCAGACTCACAGTAACACAACACTCAGGTCAGACTCACAGTAACACTCAGGTCAGACTCACAGTAACACAACACTCAGGTCAGACTCACAGTAACACTCAGGTCAGACTCACAGTAACACAACACTCAGGTCAGACTCACAGTGACACAACACACAACACTCAGGTCAGACTCACAGTAACACTCAGGTCAGACTCACAGTGACACAACACACAACACTCGGGTCAGACTCACAGTAACACAACACTCAGGTCAGACTCACAGTAACACTCAGGTCAGACTCACAGTAACACTCAGGTCAGACTCACAGTAACACTCAGGTCAGACTCACAGTAACACAACACTCAGGTCAGACTCACAGTAACACAACACTCAGGTCAGACTCACAGTAACACTCAGGTCAGACTCACAGTAACACTCAGGTCAGACTCACAGTAACACTCAGGTCAGACTCACAGTAACACACAGGTCAGACTCACAGTAACACACAGGTCAGACTCACAGTAACACACAGGTCAGACTCACAGTAACACAACACTCAGGTCAGACTCACAGTAACACAACACTCAGGTCAGACTCACAGTAACAGAAGGACTTCAGTCGTTACCTTGAGTTTTCCTCTCCTCTTCTTGGAGCCTTTCTCACTCGGCCAAATTATACGGTCGGCCTTCACCCACTCATCGTACCTGGAACAACAATAGGTTTAACAGGTGACAGGCGTGTTCGGCAGGCGTGTGACAGGCGTGTTTGGCAGGCGTGTGACAGGCGTGTTTGGCAGGCGTGTGACAGGCGTGTTTGGCAGGCGTGTGACAGGCGTGTTTGGCAGGCGTGTGACAGGCGTGTTTGGCAGGCGTGTGACAGGCGTGTGACAGGTGTGTTTGGCAGGCGTGTGACAGGCGTGTTTGGCAGGCGTGTGACAGGCGTGTTTGGCAGGGGTGTGACAGGCGTGTTTGGCAGGCGTGTGACAGGCGTGTTACAGGTGTGTTTGGCAGGCGTGTGACAGGTGTGTTTGGCAGGCGTGTGACAGGTGTGTTTGGCAGGTGTGTTTGGCAGGCGTGTGAGGCAGGCGTGTGACAGGTGTGTGTGACAGGTGTGTTTGGCAGGCGTGTGAGGCAGGCGTGTGACAGGTGTGTTTGGCAGGTGTGTGACAGGCGTGTTCGGCAGGCGTGTGACAGGCGTGTTCGGCAGGCGTGTGACAGGCGTGTTCGGCAGGCGTGTGACAGGCGTGTGACAGGTGTGTTTGGCAGGCGTGTGACAGGTGTGTTTGGCAGGCGTGTGACAGGTGTGTTTGGCAGGCGTGTGACAGGTGTGTTTGGCAGGCGTGTGACAGGTGTGTTTGGCAGGCGTGTGACAGGTGTGTGTGACAGGTGTGTTTGGCAGGCGTGTGACAGGTGTGTGTGACAGGTGTGTTCGGCAGGCGTGTGACAGGTGTGTTCGGCAGGCGTGTGACAGGTGTGTTCGGCAGGCGTGTGACAGGTGTGTTCGGCAGGCGTGTGACAGGTGTGTTCGGCAGGCGTGTGACAGGTGTGTTCGGCAGGCGTGTGACAGGTGTGTTCGGCAGGCGTGTGACAGGTGTGTTCGGCAGGCGTGTGACAGGCGTGTTTGGCAGGCGTGTGACAGGTGTGTTCGGCAGGCGTGTGACAGGTGTGTTCGGCAGGCGTGTGACAGGTGTGTTCGGCAGGCGTGTGACAGGTGTGTTCGGCAGGCGTGTGACAGGTGTGTTCGGCAGGCGTGTGACAGGTGTGTTCGGCAGGCGTGTGGCAGGCGTGTTTGGCAGGCGTGTGACAGGCGTGTTTGGCAGGCGTGTGGCAGGCGTGTTTGGCAGGTGTGTTCGGCAGGCGTGTGACAGGCGTGTTTGGCAGGCGTGTGACAGGTGTGTTTGGCAGGCGTGTGGCAGGTGTGTTCGGCAGGCGTGTGACAGGTGTGTTCGGCAGGCGTGTGACAGGTGTGTTTGGCAGGCGTGTGGCAGGCGTGTTTGGCAGGCGTGTGACAGGCGTGTTTGGCAGGCGTGTGGCAGGCGTGTTTGGCAGGTGTGTTCGGCAGGCGTGTGACAGGCGTGTTCGGCAGGCGTGTGACAGGTGTGTTCGGCAGGCGTGTGACAGGCGTGTTTGGCAGGCGTGTGAGGTCTTACCGGACATTCCAGCCGTAGTAATGCACCAGGTAGAAGTACTCTCCGTTGTCGTTGTCGGTCTTTTTGATGTGAGCCTCGTAGATCTTCTGAGTCTTACCTCGACCGTACTTCACCCTCACCCTGGTCCCAGCCAGAGAGTCCGCTTCCGGGTCCGAGTCACCCCTAGAACCACAGTTACTAAAGTTACTGCAGCTCCGAGTCCTAGATCCAGTTACTAAAGTTACTACAGCTATGAATCCTAGAACCACAGTTAAAGTTACTGCAGCTCTGAGTCGTAGAACCAGTTACTAAAGTTACTTTAGCTCTGAGTCCTAGATCCACTGTTACTAAAGTTACTTTAGCTCTGAATCCTAGAACCACAGTTACTAAAGTTACTTTAGCGCAGAGTCCTAGAACTAGTTACTAAAATTACAGCTCTGAATCCTAGAGCCACAGTTACTAAAGTTACTACAGCTCTGAATCCCAGAACCCCAGTTACTAAAGTTACTACAGCTCTGAATCCTAGAGCCACAGTTACTAAAGTTACTACAGCTCTGAATCCCAGAACCCCAGTTACTAAAGTTACTACAGCTCTGAATCCCAGAACCCCAGTTACTAAAGTTACTACAGCTCTGAATCCCAGAACCCCAGTTACTAAAGTTACTACAGCTCTGAATCCTAGAGCCACAGTTACTAAAGTTACTACAGCTCTGAATCCCAGAACCCCAGTTACTAAAGTTACTACAGCTCTGAATCCCAGAACCCCAGTTACTAAAGTTACTACAGCTCTGAGAGTCCTAGAACCAGTGTTAGTTTCTCACCTCTCCGTCGGATTGAGCAGACGCCTCTCCTCATCTTCCTCATCGTCGTCATCCAGGTCCTCGGAACCTCTCTCTGATTGGTCAGTGAACCTGCCCCCTCTCTCTGATTGGTCGGGGAGTCTCGGCATGTGCTCTGATTGGTCGTTAGGTCGTGGCGTGCGTTTGCGAGCGTCTCTTTGCTCGTCCTTCAGAGGAATCACACACCGTCGCCGGCCCTGCAACACCACACACTTAAACCTGGCTCTGAACATTTGCGTGATACTCGGGTACCCACTCGCGGCGAGGTGATACTCGGGTACCCACTCGGGGCGAGGTGATACTCGGGTACCCACTCGCGGCGAGGTGATACTCGGGTACCCACTCGGGGCGAGGTGATACTCGGGTACCCACTCGGGGCGAGGTGATACTCGGGTACCCACTCGGGGCGAGGTGATACTCGGGTACCCACTCGGGGCGAGGTGATACTCGGGTACCCACTCGCGGCGAGGTGATACTCGGGTACCCACTCGCGGCGAGGTGATACTCGGGTACCCACTCGGGGCGAGGTGATACTCGGGTACCCACTCGGGGCGAGGTGATACTCGGGTACCCACTCGGGGCGAGGTGATACTCGGGTACCCACTCGGGGCGAGGTGATACTCGGGTACCCACTCGGGGCGAGGTGATACTCGGGTACCCACTCGCGGCGAGGTGATACTCGGGTACCCACTCGGGGCGAGGTGATACTCGGGTACCCACTCGGGGCGAGGTGATACTCGGGTACCCACTCGGGGCGAGGTGATACTCGGGTACCCACTCGGGGCGAGGTGATACTCGGGTACCCACTCGCGGCGAGGTGATACTCGGGTACCCACTCGGGGCGAGGTGATACTCGGGTACCCACTCGGGGCGAGGTGATACTCGGGTACCCACTCGAGGCGAGGTGATACTCGGGTACCCACTCGGGGCGAGGTGATACTCGGGTACTCACTCGGGGCGAGGTGATACTCGGGTACCCACTCGGGGCGAGGTGATACTCGGGTACCCACTCGGGGCGAGGTGATACTCGGGTACCCACTCGAGGCGAGGTGATACTCGGGTACCCACTCGGGGCGAGGTGATACTCGGGTACTCACTCGGGGCGAGGTGAGGAGCTCCTCCCTTTCACTGTCGCTCTCTGACTCCGCCTCCGCTGCTCTCTGATTAGACACCGGGCTTCCCTTGTGCTCCGCCTCTGCTCTGTGATTGGATGGGGAGCTGGCCTTGGTCTCGGAGGCTGCTCTCTGATTGGTGGGTGAGGCGGGGGAGTCAGGGGAGCGGGGGTTATTGTGGTGGATGGTTCTGAAGGTGATAAGTGCGGAGCGACAGTACGCCTCAAACCCAAACAGGTATCTGTGAAAACAAAGATAATCTGAGACATAATCTCAGTATCTGTGGGACTTTCTCAAAAACAATGAAACAAACAATTTCAGAAATATGCAAAAATGAGCTGCAAACATCGGAATTTATATTGTTCATAAAGATCATTGTCCTGAACAGACAAAAGGACAGGCAAAAAATAACACTTAACACTGACTTCCTGTATTGGTAACACTCACTTCCTGTATTGGTAACACTCACTTCCTGTATTGGTAACTCTCACTTCCGGTATTGGTAACACTCACTTCCGGTATTGGTAACACTCACTTCCGGTATTGGTAACACTCACTTCCTGTAGGTGGTCTTGATGTTGTATTGGTAACACTCACTTCCTGTATTGGTAACACTCACTTCCTGTATTGGTAACAGTCACTTCCTGTATTGGTAACACTCACTTCCTGTATTGGTAACACTCACTTCCTGTATTGGTAACCCTCACTTCCGTTATTGGTAACACTCACTTCCGGTATTGGTAACACTCACTTCCTGTATTGTAACACTCACTTCCTGTAGGTGGTCTTGATGTTGTATTGGTAACACTCACTTCCTGTAGGTGGTCTTGATGTTGTATTGGTAACACTCACTTCCTGTATTGGTAACACTCACTTCCTGTATTGGTAACACTCACTTCCTGTATTGGTAACCCTCACTTCCGTTATTGGTAACACTCACTTCCGGTATTGGTAACACTCACTTCCTGTATTGTAACACTCACTTCCTGTAGGTGGTCTTGATGTTGTATTGGTAACACTCACTTCCTGTATTGGTAACACTCACTTCCTGTATTGGTAACACTTCCTGTATTGGTAACACTTCCTGTATTGGTAACACTTCCTGTATTGGTAACACTTCCTGTATTGGTAACACTTCCTGTATTGGTAACACTTCCTGTATTGTAACACTCACTTCCTGTATTGTAACACTTCCTGTATTGTAACACTTCCTGTATTGTAACACTCACTTCCTGTATTGTAACACTTCCTGTATTGTAACACTCACTTCCTGTATTGTAACACTTCCTGTATTGTAACACTTCCTGTATTGTAACACTCACTTCCTGTATTGTAACACTTCCTGTATTGTAACACTCACTTCCTGTATTGTAACACTCACTTCCTGTATTGTAACACTCACTTCCTGTATTGTAACACTCACTTCCTGTATTGTAACACTCACTTCCTGTAGGTGGTCTTGATGTTGTATTGTAACTCTCACTTCCTGTATTGGTATTGCAACACTTCCTGTATTGGTATTGCAACACTTCCTGCATTGGTATTGCAACACTTCCTGTATTGGTATTTTAACACTCACTTCCTGTATTGTAACACTTCCTGTATTGTAACACTTCCTGTATTGTAACACTTCCTGTATTGTAACACTTCCTGTATTGTAACACTCACTTCCTGTATTGTAACACTCACTTCCTGTATTGTAACACTTCCTGTATTGCAACACTCACTTCCTGTAGGCGGTCTTGACGTTGTATTGGTAACACTCACTTCCTGTATTGTAACACTTCCTGTATTGTAACACTTCCTGTATTGTAACACTTCCTGTATTGTAACACTCACTTCCTGTAGGCGGTCTTGACGTTGTATTGGTAACACTCACTTCCTGTATTGTAACACTTCCTGTATTGTAACACTTCCTGTATGGTAACTCACTTCCTGTAGGCGGTCTTGACGTTGTAGGCAGCAGCTGAGTTGAGTATGGGGATGCCCAGGTCCATGTAGATCTGTTTCCACACGGCGCCGGACTCGATGCTGCTGTAGCCTCCGTGCTGCATCACGAGTCGGAAGAGTTTGAACAGGTTCAGGTCTTTGTAGCCGAGCACCGGCGGCTTGTTTATGGGCGTCGCTATGGAAACACAGTTATATCAAAAATAACTCATGTGCTTCATTTCACACCGAGCGACGGAAACAAACTGGACACAAGAAACATTTGAGCAAAACCTACTGGACGATTTCATCAAGAGTTTGACCAGACTTTAGGATTTTCATTTTCAACAAATATATTAGTCGAGCGATTCGATATTTGATGTGAAGCCAGTTTGAGTTTAATTAATGACTCCACGAATACTTAGGTTTAGGTCCATTTTATTTCCATGTGGACACGATGAAAGGAGACATTAGTCAGTTGTGCAGTACTACATGTGTGCAGTACTACTGAAGTACTACTGAAGTACTACATGTGTGCAGTACTAAAGTACTACATGTGTGCAGTACTACTGAAGTACTACATGTGTGCAGTACTACTGAAGTACTACATGTGTGCAGTACTACTGAAGTACTACATGTGTGCAGTACTACATGTGTGCAGTACTACTGAAGTACTACACGTGTGCAGTACTACTGAAGTACTACATGTGTGCAGTACTACATGTGTGCAGTACTACATGTGTGCAGTACTACTGAAGTACTACATGTGTGCAGTACTACTGAAGTACTACATGTGTGCAGTACTACATGTGTGCAGTACTACATGTGTGCAGTACTACATGTGTGCAGTACTACTGAAGTACTACATGTGTGCAGTACTACATGTGTGCAGTACTACTGAAGTACTACATGTGTGCAGTACTACACGTGTGCAGTACTACTGAAGTACTACACGTGTGCAGTACTACTGAAGTACTACACGTGTGCAGTACTACATGTGTGCAGTACTACTGAAGTACTACATGTGTGCAGTACTACTGAAGTACTACATGTGTGCAGTACTACTGAAGTACTACATGTGTGCAGTACTACATGTGTGCAGTACTACTGAAGTACTACATGTGTGCAGTACTACATGTGTGCAGTACTACTGAAGTACTACACGTGTGCAGTACTACTGAAGTACTACATGTGTGCAGTACTACTGAAGTACTACATGTGTGCAGTACTACATGTGTGCAGTACTACTGAAGTACTACATGTGTGCAGTACTACATGTGTGCAGTACTACATGTGTGCAGTACTACATGTGTGCAGTACTACTGAAGTACTACACGTGTGCAGTACTACTGAAGTACTACACGTGTGCAGTACTACATGTGTGCAGTACTACTGAAGTACTACATGTGTGCAGTACTACATGTGTGCAGTACTACTGAAGTACTACATGTGTGCAGTACTACATGTGTGCAGTACTACTGAAGTACTACATGTGTGCAGTACTACATGTGTGCAGTACTACTGAAGTACTACATGTGTGCAGTACTACATGTGTGCAGTACTACTGAAGTACTACATGTGTGCAGTACTACATGTGTGCAGTACTACTGAAGTACTACATGTGTGCAGTACTACATGTGTGCAGTACTACTGAAGTACTACACGTGTGCAGTACTACTGAAGTACTACACGTGTGCAGTACTACTGAAGTACTACACGTGTGCAGTACTACTGAAGTACTACACGTGTGCAGTACTACTGAAGTACTACACGTGTGCAGTACTACATGTGTGCAGTACTACATGTGTGCAGTACTACATGTGTGCAGTACTACTGAAGTACTACATGTGTGCAGTACTACATGTGTGCAGTACTACTGAAGTACTACATGTGTGCAGTACTACTGAAGTACTACATGTGTGCAGTACTACACGTGTGCAGTACTACTGAAGTACTACATGTGTGCAGTACTACACGTGTGCAGTACTACTGAAGTACTACATGTGTGCAGTACTACACGTGTGCAGTACTACTGAAGTACTACACGTGTGCAGTACTACACGTGTGCAGTACTACTGAAGTACTACACGTGTGCAGTACTACTGAAGTACTACACGTGTGCAGTACTACATGTGTGCAGTACTACTGAAGTACTACACGTGTGCAGTACTACTGAAGTACTACACGTGTGCAGTACTACTGAAGTACTACATGTGTGCAGTACTACTGAAGTACTACATGTGTGCAGTACTACTGAAGTACTACATGTGTGCAGTACTACTGAAGTACTACATGTGTGCAGTACTACATGTGTGCAGTACTTCATGTGTGCAGTACTACATGTGTGCAGTACTACATGTGTGCAGTACTACATGTGTGCAGTACTACTGAAGTACTACACGTGTGCAGTACTACTGAAGTACTACACGTGTGCAGTACTACATGTGTGCAGTACTACATGTGTGCAGTACTACTGAAGTACTACATGTGTGCAGTACTACTGAAGTACTACATGTGTGCAGTACTACTGAAGTACTACATGTGTGCAGTACTACATGTGTGCAGTACTACTGAAGTACTACATGTGTGCAGTACTACATGTGTGCAGTACTACATGTGTGCAGTACTTCATGTGTGCAGTACTACATGTGTGCAGTACTACATGTGTGCAGTACTACATGTGTGCAGTACTACTGAAGTACTACACGTGTGCAGTACTACTGAAGTACTACACGTGTGCAGTACTACATGTGTGCAGTACTACATGTGTGCAGTACTACTGAAGTACTACATGTGTGCAGTACTACTGAAGTACTACATGTGTGCAGTACTACTGAAGTACTACACGTGTGCAGTACTACATGTGTGCAGTACTACATGTGTGCAGTACTACTGAAGTACTACACGTGTGCAGTACTACTGAAGTACTACATGTGTGCAGTACTACTGAAGTACTACATGTGTGCAGTACTACTGAAGTACTACATGTGTGCAGTACTACTGAAGTACTACATGTGTGCAGTACTACATGTGTGCAGTACTACTGAAGTACTACACGTGTGCAGTACTACTGAAGTACTACACGTGTGCAGTACTACTGAAGTACTACACGTGTGCAGTACTACTGAAGTACTACACGTGTGCAGTACTACTGAAGTACTACACGTGTGCAGTACTACTGAAGTACTACACGTGTGCAGTACTACATGTGTGCAGTACTACATGTGTGCAGTACTACATGTGTGCAGTACTACTGAAGTACTACACGTGTGCAGTACTACACGTGTGCAGTACTACTGAAGTACTACATGTGTGCAGTACTACACGTGTGCAGTACTACTGAAGTACTACACGTGTGCAGTACTACACGTGTGCAGTACTACTGAAGTACTACACGTGTGCAGTACTACACGTGTGCAGTACTACTGAAGTACTACACGTGTGCAGTACTACTGAAGTACTACACGTGTGCAGTACTACTGAAGTACTACACGTGTGCAGTACTACTGAAGTACTACACGTGTGCAGTACTACTGAAGTACTACACGTGTGCAGTACTACATGTGTGCAGTACTACATGTGTGCAGTACTGCATGTGTGCAGTACTACATGTGTGCAGTACTACATGTGTGCAGTACTACTGAAGTACTACATGTGTGCAGTACTACTGAAGTACTACATGTGTGCAGTACTAAAGTACTACATGTGTGCAGTACTAAAGTACTACATGTGTGCAGTACTAAAGTACTACATGTGTGCAGTACTAAAGTACTACATGTGTGCAGTACTACACGTGTGCAGTACTACTGAAGTACTACATGTGTGCAGTACTACATGTGTGCAGTACTACTGAAGTACTACATGTGTGCAGTACTACTGAAGTACTACATGTGTGCAGTACTAAAGTACTACATGTGTGCAGTACTGAAGTACTACATGTGTGCAGTACTACTGAAGTACTACATGTGTGCAGTACTACTGAAGTACCTCTGTCCTCCATGAACTTGTAGAGCTGCTGCAGGAAGTGGTCCCTCTCCTCTGGGTCCAACTCCTCCTCGGGCTGAAGGAGACACAGGAGAAATGTGAACATCTCCTTCTGTGGAGAGCAGGAACTCCTCCTCCCTTTCTTTTCACCTCCTCCTCCTCCTCCCTTTCTCCTCTCTCCGCCTCCTCACCTCTGCCTCCGCCTCCTCACCTCTCCCTCCTCCGCCTCCTCACCTCTGCCTCCTCACCTCTCCCTCCTCACCTCTCCCTCCTCCGCCTCCTCACCTCCGCCTCCTCACCTCTCCCTCCTCCGCCTCCTCACCTCTCCCTCCTCCGCCTCCTCACCTCTCTCACCTCCGCCTCCTCACCTCTCCCTCCTCCGCCTCCTCACCTCTCCCTCCTCCGCCTCCTCACCTCTGCCTCCTCACCTCTCCCTCCTCACCTCTCCCTCCTCCGCCTCCTCACCTCCGCCTCCTCACCTCTCCCTCCTCCGCCTCCTCACCTCTCCCTCCTCCGCCTCCTCACCTCTCTCACCTCTGCCTCCTCACCTCCGCCTCCTCACCTCTCCCTCCTCACCTCCGCCTCCTCACCTCTCCCTCCTCACCTCTCCCTCCTCACCTCTCCCTCCTCCGCCTCCTCACCTCTCCCTCCTCCGCCTCCTCACCTCTCCCTCCTCCGCCTCCTCACCTCTCCCTCCTCCGCCTCCTCACCTCTCCCTCCTCCGCCTCCTCACCTCTCCCTCCTCCGCCTCCTCACCTCCGCCTCCTCACCTCTCCCTCCTCCGCCTCCTCACCTCTCCCTCCTCCGCCTCCTCACCTCTCCCTCCTCCGCCTCACCTCTCCCTCCGCCTCCTCACCTCTGCCTCCTCCGCCTCCTCACCTCTCCCTCCGCCTCCTCACCTCTGCCTCCTCCGCCTCCTCACCTCTCCCTCCTCCGCCTCCTCACCTCTCCCTCCTCCGCCTCCTCACCTCCGTCTCCTCCGCCTCCTCACCTCTCCCTCCTCCGCCTCCTCACCTCTCCCTCCTCCGCCTCCTCACCTCTCCCTCCTCCGCCTCCTCACCTCTGCCTCCGCCGTGGCTTTCCTCTTCTTCTCCTCCTCCTCCTCCTCTCCTTCCTGCTCCTCTTCGCTGGGCTTGTCGTCGCTGTCGGAGGAAGACTCCAGGATCTGACTCAGGTCCATCTTCCAGACGTTAGGCACCGCCCCCGACCTCAGGAAGGACTGGGCGGCATCTGCACCTGCAGGGGGCGCCGTCAGTGACACTTGTTAGTGACAAGGGACGACCACGGGACAAAACAACACAACATGTACGACACCTGCAGTGGCGCTGATGGCCTCTAGGGGCATGAGTTACTTAGTTCTGCTTTAAAGACCCTATACCCATTTTCAAAATAAAATACTTTTTAAAGATGAAGCCACTAAATAAAAATGAGTCGTCGTCACAGAGATGCTCGAAAACCGGCCTGCGAGGTTTCATAATGAGATGTTTTACAATAAACAAAACAAATGTTCCACGAGTAGAAGAAGAAATCTGTCCTTTAGAGGAGAACAGTGTGCACCTGTCCTGTTAGAGAGGGGAACAGTGTGTACCTGTCCTTTAGAGGGGAACAGTGTGTACCTGTCCTGTTAGAGGAGAACAGTGTGTACCTGTCCTGTTAGAGGGGAACAGTGTGTACCTGTCCTGTTAGAGAGGAACAGTGTGCACCTGTCCTGTTAGAGAGGGGAACAGTGTGTACCTGTCCTTTAGAGGGGAACAGTGTGTACCTGTCCTGTTAGAGGAGAACAGTGTGTACCTGTCCTGTTAGAGGGGAACAGTGTGTACCTGTCCTGTTAGAGAGGAACAGTGTGTACCTGTCCTGTTAGAGGGGAACAGTGTGTACCTGTCCTGTTAGAGAGGGGAACAGTGTGTACCTGTCCTTTAGAGGGGAACAGTGTGTACCTGTCCTTTAGAGGGGAACAGTGTGTACCTGTCCTTTAGAGGGGAACAGTGTGTACCTGTCCTGTTAGAGGAGAACAGTGTGTACCTGTCCTGTTAGAGGGGAACAGTGTGTACCTGTCCTGTTAGAGGGGAACAGTGTGTACCTGTCCTGTTAGAGGGGAACAGTGTGTACCTGTCCTGTTAGAGGGGAACAGTGTGTACCTGTCCTGTTAGAGGGGAACAGTGTGTACCTGTCCTGTTAGAGAGGAACAGTGTGTACCTGTCCTGTTAGAGGGGAACAGTGTGTACCTGTCCTGTTAGAGGGGAACAGTGTGTACCTGTCCTGTTAGAGGAGAACAGTGTGTACCTGTCCTGTTAGAGGAGAACAGTGTGTACCTGTCCTGTTAGAGGGGAACAGTGTGTACCTGTCCTGTTAGAGGGGAACAGTGTGTACCTGTCCTGTTAGAGAGGGGAACAGTGTGTACCTGTCCTGTTAGAGAGGGGAACAGTGTGTACCTGTCCTGTTAGAGGAGAACAGTGTGTACCTGTCCTGTTAGAGGGGAACAGTGTGTACCTGTCCTGTTAGAGGAGAACAGTGTGTACCTGTCCTGTTAGAGGGGAACAGTGTGTACCTGTCCTGTTAGAGGGGAACAGTGTGTACCTGTCCTGTTAGAGGGGAACAGTGTGTACCTGTCCTTTAGAGGGGAACAGTGTGTACCTGTCCTGTTAGAGAGGAACAGTGTGTACCTGTCCTGTTAGAGGGGAACAGTGTGTACCTGTCCTGTTAGAGGGGAACAGTGTGTACCTGTCCTGTTAGAGAGGAACAGTGTGTACCTGTCCTGTTAGAGGAGAACAGTGTGTACCTGTCCTGTTAGAGGAGAACAGTGTGTACCTGTCCTGTTAGAGGAGAACAGTGTGTACCTGTCCTGTTAGAGGGGAACAGTGTGTACCTGTCCTGTTAGAGGAGAACAGTGTGTACCTGTCCTGTTAGAGGAGAACAGTGTGTACCTGTCCTGTTAGAGGAGAACAGTGTGTACCTGTCCTGTTAGAGGAGAACAGTGTGTACCTGTCCTGTTAGAGGAGAACAGTGTGTACCTGTCCTGTTAGAGGAGAACAGTGTGTACCTGTCCTGTTAGAGGAGAACAGTGTGTACCTGTCCTGTTAGAGGGGAACAGTGTGTACCTGTCCTGTTAGAGGAGAACAGTGTGTACCTGTCCTGTTAGAGGGGAACAGTGTGTACCTGTCCAGTTAGAGGGGAACAGTGTGTACCTGTCCTGTTAGAGGGGAACAGTGTGTACCTGTCCAGTTAGAGGGGAACAGTGTGTACCTGTCCTGTTAGAGAGGGGAACAGTGTGTACCTGTCCTGTTAGAGGGGAACAGTGTGTACCTGTCCTGTTAGAGGGGAACAGTGTGTACCTGTCCAGTTAGAGGGGAACAGTGTGTACCTGTCCTGTTAGAGGGGAACAGTGTGTACCTGTCCAGTTAGAGGAGAACAGTGTGTACCTGTCCAGTTAGAGGGGAACAGTGTGTACCTGTCCTGTTAGAGAGGGGAACAGTGTGTACCTGTCCTGTTAGAGGAGAACAGTGTGTACCTGTCCTGTTAGAGGAGAACAGTGTGTACCTGTCCAGTTAGAGGGGAACAGTGTGTACCTGTCCTGTTAGAGGGGAACAGTGTGTACCTGTCCAGTTAGAGGAGAACAGTGTGTACCTGTCCAGTTAGAGGGGAACAGTGTGTACCTGTCCTGTTAGAGGGGAACAGTGTGTACCTGTCCTGTTAGAGGGAACAGTGTGTACCTGTCCTTTAGAGGGAACAGTGTGTACCTGTCCTGTTAGAGGGGAACAGTGTGTACCTGTCCTGTTAGAGGAGAACAGTGTGTACCTGTCCAGTTAGAGGAGAACAGTGTGTACCTGTCCAGTTAGAGGGGAACAGTGTGTACCTGTCCTGTTAGAGGAGAACAGTGTGTACCTGTCCAGTTAGAGGGGAACAGTGTGTACCTGTCCTTTAGAGGGGAACAGTGTGTACCTGTCCAGTTAGAGGGGAACAGTGTGTACCTGTCCAGTTAGAGGAGAACAGTGTGTACCTGTCCAGTTAGAGAGGGGAACAGTGTGTACCTGTCCTGTTAGAGGAGAACAGTGTGTACCTGTCCTGTTAGAGGGGAACAGTGTGTACCTGTCCTTTAGAGGGAACAGTGTGTACCTGTCCTTTAGAGGGAACAGTGTGTACCTGTCCTTTAGAGGGAACAGTGTGTACCTGTCCTTTAGAGGGAACAGTGTGTACCTGTCCTGTTAGAGGGAACAGTGTGTACCTGTCCTGTTAGAGGGGAACAGTGTGTACCTGTCCTGTTAGAGGGGAACAGTGTGTACCTGTCCTTTAGAGGGGAACAGTGTGTACCTGTCCTTTAGAGGGAACAGTGTGTACCTGTCCTGTTAGAGGGGAACAGTGTGTACCTGTCCTGTTAGAGGGGAACAGTGTGTACCTGTCCTGTTAGAGGAGAACAGTGTGTACCTGTCCTGTTAGAGGGGAACAGTGTGTACCTGTCCTGTTAGAGGAGAACAGTGTGTACCTGTCCTGTTAGAGGGGAACAGTGTGTACCTGTCCTTTAGAGGGGAACAGTGTGTACCTGTCCTTTAGAGGGGAACAGTGTGTACCTGTCCTGTTAGAGGGGAACAGTGTGTACCTGTCCTTTAGAGGGGAACAGTGTGTACCTGTCCTGTTAGAGGGGAACAGTGTGTACCTGTCCTGTTAGAGGAGAACAGTGTGTACCTGTCCTGTTAGAGGGGAACAGTGTGTACCTGTCCTGTTAGAGGAGAACAGTGTGTACCTGTCCTGTTAGAGGGGAACAGTGTGTACCTGTCCTTTAGAGGGGAACAGTGTGTACCTGTCCTTTAGAGGGGAACAGTGTGTACCTGTCCTGTTAGAGGGGAACAGTGTGTACCTGTCCTTTAGAGGGGAACAGTGTGTACCTGTCCTTTAGAGGGGAACAGTGTGTACCTGTCCTGTTGGAGAGTTTGCAGGCCGAGGTGGAGCCCAGGGTGTTCAGGTTCCTGTGCGCTGCTGTGGAGCTGAGGACAAAGGGGGAACAGGTTCATCCTGAGGTTTAATGTTTAACACATTTATCGTCAAAGTGAAAAACTCACAACTTTCCGTCTGCAAACGATCGAACCAGACAGTGATCCTTCTTCACCTGCAGCTCCTCGTTACAGCCCGGGGACACCACCTGCAGGGGGCGCACACACACCAAACTGATCACTTCTCTGTTTTTGCACAAATAAAATCCCTGTGCGAGTCTGGAGCGACTAAAGGGCAGATGTTAAAGTTGAGTCTCTGTTTGCACATGTGTCCTGTGTTTGTTCCTCCCGTCTTTAGCCGCTGCTGTCTCCCACAAAGGAAATGACCATATTTGGATTACAGCGTCTTTCGTGCTACACGTGGATACCAAACATTTCAGTATTTGTGAATGAATAAGCCTGGGAAAGACCAGGGAGCGACACAGACATGTTGGACGACATTTTACAAACTGTTACAAAAAAAAAATTCCCCAAATCTCCCAAAGCGTCAGAATAACCGTCGTAAACATAGGTCTGCCCCGACTAAGATACAGACACTGAGGTCCAACGGTTTCTCCAGGACCAGGTTTGGTCTAATCAGGACTCACCAGGACCAGCCCCCCGGGCTCAGGACCATCCACGGAGCAGACCTTCCCCAGCAGCTCCTCACCAACTCTGCGCTCCTCATCCTCCTCCTCAGACGAGGACGACTCGTTCTCCTCATCAGCTCTGAGACACAGAGGGTCAGAGACACAGAGGGTCAGAGACACAGAGGGTCAGAGACACAGAGGGTCAGAGACACAGAGGGTCAGAGACACAGAGGGTCAGAGACACAGAGGGTCAAAGAAACAGAGGGTCAGAGACACAGAGGGTCAGAGAAACAGAGGGTCAGAGACACAGAGACACAGAGACACAGAGGGTCAGAGACACAGAGACACAGAGGGTCAGAGACACAGAGGGTCAAAGAAACAGAGGGTCAGAGACACAGAGGGTCAGAGACACAGAGGGTCAAAGACACAGAGGGTCAAAGAAACAGAGACACAGAGACACAGAGGGTCAGAGACACAGAGGGTCAAAGAAACAGAGGGTCAGAGACACAGAGGGTCAGAGACACAGAGGGTCAGAGACACAGAGACACAGAGGGTCAGAGACACAGAGGGTCAAAGAAACAGAGGGTCAGAGACACAGAGGGTCAGAGACACAGAGGGTCAGAGACACAGAGACACAGAGGGTCAGAGACACAGAGACACAGAGGGTCAGAGACACAGAGGGTCAAAGAAACAGAGGGTCAGAGACACAGAGACACAGAGGGTCAAAGAAACAGAGGGTCAGAGACACAGAGGGTCAAAGACACAGAGGGTTAAAGACACAGAGGGTCAGAGACACAGAGGGTCAGAGACACAGAGGGTCAGAGACACAGAGGGTCAGAGACACAGAGGGTCAGAGACACAGAGGGTCAGAGACACAGAGGGTCAGAGACACAGAGGGTCAAAGAAACAGAGGGTCAGAGACACAGAGGGTCAAAGAAACAGAGGGTCAGAGACACAGAGGGTCAGAGACACAGAGGGTCAGAGACACAGAGGGTCAGAGACACAGAGGGTCAGAGACACAGAGGGTCAAAGAAACAGAGGGTCAGAGACACAGAGGGTCAGAGACACAGAGGGTCAGAGACACAGAGGGTCAGAGACACAGAGGGTCAAAGACACAGAGGGTTAAAGACACAGAGGGTCAGAGACACAGAGGGTCAAAGAAACAGAGGGTCAGAGACACAGAGGGTCAGAGACACAGAGGGTCAGAGACACAGAGGGTCAGAGACACAGAGGGTCAGAGACACAGAGGGTGAAAGAAACACAGAGGGTCAAAGAAACAGAGGGTCAGAGACACAGAGGGTCAGAGACACAGAGGGTCAAAGACACAGAGGGTCAGAGACACAGAGGGTCAAAGAAACAGAGGGTCAGAGACACAGAGGGTCAAAGAAACAGAGGGTCAAAGAAACAGAGGGTCAGAGACACAGAGGGTCAGAGACACAGAGGGTCAGAGACACAGAGGGTCAAAGACACAGAGGGTTAAAGACACAGAGGGTCAGAGACACAGAGGGTCAAAGAAACAGAGGGTCAGAGACACAGAGGGTCAGAGACACAGAGGGTCAGAGACACAGAGGGTCAGAGACACAGAGGGTCAGAGACACAGAGGGTGAAAGAAACACAGAGGGTCAGAGACACAGAGGGTCAGAGACACAGAGGGTCAGAGACACAGAGGGTCAGAGACACAGAGGGTCAGAGACACAGAGACACAGAGGGTCAGAGACACAGAGGGTCAAAGAAACAGAGGGTCAGAGACACAGAGGGTCAAAGAAACAGAGGGTCAGAGACACAGAGGGTCAGAGACACAGAGACACAGAGGGTCAGAGACACAGAGGGTCAAAGAAACAGAGGGTCAGAGACACAGAGGGTCAGAGACACAGAGGGTCAGAGACACAGAGGGTCAGAGACACAGAGGGTCAGAGACACAGAGGGTCAGAGACACAGAGGGTCAGAGACACAGAGGGTCAGAGACACAGAGGGTGAAAGAAACACAGAGGGTCAGAGACACAGAGGGTCAGAGACACAGAGGGTCAGAGACACAGAGGGTCAGAGACACAGAGACACAGAGGGTCAGAGACACAGAGGGTCAAAGAAACAGAGGGTCAGAGACACAGAGGGTCAGAGACACAGAGACACAGAGGGTCAGAGACACAGAGGGTCAAAGAAACAGAGGGTCAGAGACACAGAGGGTCAAAGACACAGAGGGTTAAAGAAACAGAGGGTCAGAGACACAGAGGGTCAGAGACACAGAGGGTCAGAGACACAGAGGGTCAGAGACACAGAGGGTCAGAGACACAGAGGGTGAAAGAAACACAGAGGGTCAAAGAAACAGAGGGTCAGAGACACAGAGGGTCAGAGACACAGAGGGTCAAAGACACAGAGGGTCAGAGACACAGAGGGTCAAAGAAACAGAGGGTCAGAGACACAGAGGGTCAGAGACACAGAGGGTCAGAGACACAGAGGGTGAAAGAAACACAGAGGGTCAGAGACACAGAGGGTCAGAGACACAGAGGGTGAAAGAAACACAGAGGGTCAGAGACACAGAGGGTCAGAGACACAGAGGGTCAGAGACACAGAGGGTCAGAGACACAGTGAGAGGGTTTCTACAGGAAAAGGCAAATTTAATGCAATTTTCAAAACCCAAATACTAGATTTTAATGCCACATTTCCTTTCTTAGGATTTGCAAAAACAAGATAATTGGACAAAACAGGCAAACTGTGGTCAAATTTAGTTTAGTTTATTTGAGTAACTGATGCGTACAGGTAAAGTATACATATAATTTACAGAAATTATTCACAACATAACAAGCGTTAGTGCTGCTCAAAGGGAGTAGGAAGAAGTTAAACTTATGAGGCCCTTCCCTTCCTTTCAGTAGACTTACACAACTTAAACTGCCCAGAGCCAAATCATTATCTAATGTATATTTAGGCTTTTACCATGAGATCTACGAGCGAAATTCAGCCGAAACTGAGGCTGAATGTTTTAGAACTATAATGACCTGAGATTAAACATTTTCAATATAGATCAGTTTTAATGATATTATTCAGTAAAGTATTTTAGCTTTACTAATATTGAAGAATCCATGTTTAGTTGCACACTTTGTTAACATTTTGGCAGGATCCTCGACTTAGGGGAACGTGAAGTGATTTAGATCATTTGGTTGTTACGACTAATACCAGTTTGAATCCAACTCAATGCTTGTTAATGACATTTTGGCACAATTAATCTCATGACCTTTAATGCTTGTAAACCGCGTGTTTTCTCCAGGTCAACTTCACCCAAATCTAAAGGTTCACAGCCTATAGGCCAGAGTAACGCTTAATTTGAAAGCTAAGACCTACAAAACTGATCGTAACTTTTTTCTTCAAGTGTTTTTGTCATTTCTTTGGCTTTTTGACTCTTTTGTGGCTTTCTTGTTGAGTTTTTTAGTCGTGTTTTTGTCGCTTTCCCCATTTTTAACCCAATTTATTCCATTTTTATTTCACTATTTTTGCCCATTTTATTCGTTTCCCCCCTCATTTTTTATTACTAATATTTCCCAAATTCTTCCACACATTGTTGTGTGTTAATGCCCAGCCCTGAGCAGGACTCTGGGACAGACACTCACACGGCCTGGGACGAGCGGCGCCCCCTGTTGGACTTCTTCCCGATCACAGGCGTCCCGAAGTGCTCGGGGTTGGTGAGCGGGAGCTGATCCAGAGTCTGAGGAGACGGAAACACCAGAGTCACATTTTAATCATCACGAAATCATCAGACCAGGTTTAGTCTCGATTTAGTTCAAATAAAGCGGCACAAATGTCCGGTGTCTTTTAAACTAGAGCTGCACCGATCACATGGTTTTCATTGATCAGTACGACTTCATACTGAAAAACACTGGGCATTGTTGTATTGTGTGAATATAATTTACATTTCTACAAACATGTCCTGCTTTACTTCCAAGTATAGTTTGATTATTTATTATTACTGATATTATTGGAAAGGCTCATTATTTTAATACTTTTACAGAACTTCCCTCATGGTTCAAGTTAGTTTTTTTAATCTTTTTTTATGGTTTACAGTAAAGTATTTTTCTAGTGCGTCGCGTTACCTCGCGGTTCTTTCAGGCGTGTGTGACGGTTATGGAAACACACGCAGGAATAAGGAGCGTTTTGGTTTGAGCTGCAACTTTGGACGATATTTGAAGAAAGAAGAAAAGTTACAGAAGGAAACGGAGACACGTTTATTAAAGAGCAGATTTACTCAACGGCATGAGACGGACTCCTGCCTCTGATCGCAGTTTCAACATTGCTTAAAACAGCGGTTTAGTGATTATCTCGCGTCTGATGCTAAGCTACATAAAGGCCCAGCGTCTCCTGATCAAGTCCCAGCTGCAAATACCCCATGGTCATGAACCGTCATCATGCTGTAGTCTCAAGCGTAGCAGGTTAGCTCCGGTTAGCTGCGGTTAGCTGCAGTTAGCTGTGGTTAGCTCCGGTTAGCTGCGGTTAGCTGCAGTTAGCTGCGGTTAGCTCCGGTTAGCTGCGGTTAGCTCCGGTTAGCTGCGGTTAGCTCCGGTTAGCTGCGGTTAGCTCCGGTTAGCTGCGGTTAGCTGCAGTTAGCTGCGGTTAGCTCCGGTTAGCTCCGGTTAGCTCCGGTTAGCTGCGGTTAGCTCCGGTTAGCTCCCACTCTGTGGTTGTTTAGTTTAGTTACATGTCAGTCTGGAATCCGCCCGGTGCAGAGGGAGACACTCAGCACAAGAGCAGAACATCCAGAGCCGTTGGGTTTAGAGCGACGCTAAACTGCACAGTTTTACTGGAATATCTGCTGAAATAAAGTCTGAAAGTCACGTTTGATCAGTGCGTTTTACCGTTTGAACTGTTTTAAATGTGACTGGCTCCAGATGTTCTGCTCCAAGTGCCAACTGTTCCCTCTGCGCCGGCCGGGTCGACTCGTTTGACAGCAGCAGCGAGACAGAGAAAACACTCTACACTTTAAGACTAAAGCATAATGAAGGTTCATGGCCATAAAGCCTCTGCGTATGGTCCTCGATCATCAAAACCGACTAGGACTATAAATAGACCAAAGGACGGCTGTTGACGCAGCCATGCTCATGTGTAGAGCTTGAGATGCCGGGTAAAGACGGAGGAAATACACAACACAGGTTCTTACGTTTGGCGTGCCTGCGAACTGATCTTTTGTGAATGAGCAGTAGCCATTTATTAGATTGCACACCGGTGTGTAGCCCCGCCCACACCCAAAAGTAGGTCAATCACTTGGAACATACCAACAACGGCCCTGAATCTGAAGGTTCTAATGCTAAGCTCCTCCCACTAACGGCCGCAGCTCAAACCCTCAGAGGAAAACACGCTCAGAACATATCAGAGCTTCATCCAGCTGCTACTGAGATCAGATCATATCAGAGCTTCATCCAGCTGCTACTGAGATCAGAACATATCAGAGCTTCATCCAGCTGCTACACAGATCAGAACATATCAGAGCTTCATCCAGCTGCTACTGAGATCAGAACATATCAGAGCTTCATCCAGCTGCTACACAGATCAGAGCTGCTGACGGACCTTCACTGACCTCACTCTCGGCGAAGTGTCTCTCTCCTTTGAGACACAGAGACGTCCTGCGCAGAGTCTTCTCATCGCCGTCGTCGAACACTGAGGCAAACACAGGGTTACAGGAGGTCTCTGAAGCGTGTTTCTGAAGCGTGTTTCTGAAGCATGTTTCTGAAGCGTGTCTCTGAAGCGTGTCTCTGAAGCTTGTCTCTGAAGCGTGTCTCTGAAGCGTGTTTCCGAAGCATGTTTCCGAAGCATGTCTCTGAAGCATGTTTCTGAAGCATGTCTCTGAAGCATGTCTCTGAAGCATGTTTCTGAAGCATGTCTCTAAAGCATGTCTCTGGAGCATGTCTCTGAAGCATGTCTCTGAAGCATGTTTCTGAAGCATGTCTCTGAAGCATGTCTCTGAAGCATGTCTCTGAAGCATGTCTCTGAAGCATGTCTCTGAAGCATGTTTCTGAAGCATGTCTCTGAAGCATGTCTCTGAAGCATGTCTCTGAAGCATGTCTCTGAAGCATGTTTCTGAAGCATGTTTCTGAAGCATGTCTCTGAAGCATGTCTCTGAAGCATGTCTCTGAAGCATGTCTCTGAAGCATGTTTCTGAAGCATGTTTCTGAAGCATGTTTCTGAAGCATGTTTCTGAAGCATGTCTCTGAAGCATGTCTCTGAAGCATGTTTCTGAAGCATGTCTCTGAAGCATGTCTCTGAAGCATGTCTCTGAAGCATGTCTCTGAAGCATGTCTCTGAAGCATGTTTCTGAAGCATGTCTCTGAAGCATGTCTCTGAAGCATGTCTCTGAAGCATGTCTCTGAAGCATGTTTCTGAAGCATGTTTCTGAAGCATGTTTCTGAAGCATGTTTCTGAAGCATGTCTCTGAAGCATGTCTCTGAAGCATGTTTCTGAAGCATGTTTCTGAAGCATGTTTCTGAAGCATGTTTCTGAAGCGTGTTTCTGAAGCGTGTCTCTGAAGCGTGTCTCTGAAGCGTGTCTCTGAAGCGTGTCTCTGAAGCACGTCTCCGAAGCACGTTTCTGAAGCGTGTTTCTGAAGGGTGTCTCTGAAGCGTGTTTCTGAAGCGTGTTTCTGAAGCGTGTTTCTGAAGCGTGTTTCTGAAGCGTGTCTCTGAAGCGCGTTTCTGAAGCTTGTCTCTGAAGCGTGTCTCTGAAGCGTGTTTCCGAAGCATGTTTCCGAAGCATGTCTCCGAAGCATGTTTCTGAAGCATGTCTCTGAAGCATGTCTCTGAAGCATGTTTCTGAAGCATGTCTCTAAAGCATGTCTCTGGAGCATGTCTCTGAAGCATGTCTCTGAAGCATGTTTCTGAAGCATGTCTCTGAAGCATGTCTCTGAAGCATGTCTCTGAAGCATGTCTCTGAAGCATGTCTCTGAAGCATGTTTCTGAAGCATGTCTCTGAAGCATGTCTCTGAAGCATGTCTCTGAAGCATGTTTCTGAAGCATGTTTCTGAAGCATGTTTCTGAAGCATGTCTCTGAAGCATGTTTCTGAAGCATGTTTCTGAAGCATGTTTCTGAAGCATGTTTCTGAAGCATGTTTCTGAAGCATGTCTCTGAAGCATGTTTCTAAAGCATGTTTCTGAAGCATGTCTCTGAAGCATGTTTCTAAAGCATGTTTCTGAAGCATGTTTCCGGAGCATGTTTCCGGAGCATGTTTCTGAAGCATGTTTCTAAAGCATGTTTCTGAAGCATGTTTCTAAAGCATGTTTCTAAAGCATGTTTCTAAAGCATGTCTCTGAAGCATGTCTCTGAAGCATGTTTCTAAAGCATGTTTCCGGAGCGTGTTTCTGGAGCATGTTTCTAAAGCATGTTTCCGGAGCGTGTTTCTGGAGCATGTTTCCGGAGCGTGTTTCTAAAGCATGTCTCTGAAGCATGTTTCTGGAGCGTGTTTTACAGCGTGGTTGAAGCGTGTCATGTGACCTACCCACGGTGTACAGGCTGGCGTCCGTTAGTTTGCTGATCACGGCCTCAGAACTTCCTCCTTCAGTCGTCTTCACCTCCACCACAGACCCCACCTACAGACACACAGCATCGGTTTCTCTCAGGCCACGCCCTGCAGGTCAGAGGGCTGAACTCTCAGCCCAGACTCTCGTTACCAGGTTCATTCTGACGTGTCGACAGTAATCCAGGAAGTGACGGCGCTCCCTGGTCTGTCCCACGCCGTTTTTACTCTGAGTTCAAACTCAGATGGTCAGGGGTCAGAGGTCCAGAGGGTCAGGGGTCAGAGGGACAGAGGAACAGATGGTCAGAGGGACAGATGGTCAGGGGTCAGAGGGACAGAGGTCAGAGGGACAGGGGTCAGAGGGACAGAGGGTCAGGGTTCAGAGGAACAGATGGTCAGAGGTCCAGAGGGTCAGGGTTCAGAGGAACAGACGGTCAGGGTTCAGAGGAACAGGGGTCAGAGGGTCAGGGTTCAGAGGGTCAGGGTTCAGAGGGACAGAGGGTCAGGGTTCAGAGGAACAGATGGTCAGAGGTCCAGAGGGTCAGGGTTCAGAGGGACAGGGTTCAGAGGAACAGATGGTCAGGGGTCAGAGGTCCAGAGGGTCAGGGGTCAGAGGGACAGAGGGACAGAGGAACAGATGGTCAGAGGGACAGATGGTCAGGGGTCAGAGGGACAGAGGTCAGAGGGACAGGGGTCAGAGGGACAGAGGGTCAGGGTTCAGAGGAACAGATGGTCAGAGGTCCAGAGGGTCAGGGTTCAGAGGAACAGACGGTCAGGGTTCAGAGGAACAGGGGTCAGAGGGTCAGGGTTCAGAGGGTCAGGGTTCAGAGGGACAGAGGGTCAGGGTTCAGAGGAACAGATGGTCAGAGGTCCAGAGGGTCAGGGTTCAGAGGGACAGGGTTCAGAGGAACAGATGGTCAGGGGTCAGAGGTCCAGAGGGACAGATGGTCAGGGGTCAGAGGTCCAGAGGGTCAGAGGTCAGACTCACCCTCAGAGGTCCTTTGACCTGGTCGTCCTGCACCACCTGAGACGTGCCCTCGGCCTTTAGATTCACCTGCACAAACACACACAGGTGAAACAGGTCAGTTTAAAGAGGGCGGAGTCTCCAACGCCGCAGCGGCCATACTTCAACCCCCTCCATAACGGTCATGTGACCTCATAACGCTCAGGTTTAGGCGTTTCTTTGAGAACGAGCTGCATAAATATGAGGTTCATGTGCGCATGGCGTAGACGCTTTGCACTGCCCCCTACAGTTTGGGAGAATATTTACCTAAACCGTGTGGACGTTCTGCAGATGCTGAACAGAACAGACCTTAACCCCGCCTTCAGCAAGCGCATTGTCTCCAGTTCAGCTTTACCCAAATCTAAAGCTTCTAGACTGGAGTTTACAGCCTATAGGCCAGAGAAACGCCCCATTTGAAAGCTAAGAACTTGATCTAAACTGATCTTTTCCTCACGTCATTGCCGTCACTTTTCTGACCTTTTAATCGTCACTTTTTTCCAAGAAGCTTTTAGATTTGGGTAAAGCTGAACTTTATTCATGTGGGTTTACGACGGGTTAAAGCTCCGTCTGCACAATGAGACTGAGGACGGGTCTACGTGAGGAGGACCATAGCATGATGCTCCCCCCCCATATTTGACCCTGGGGAGGGTGCACTCAGGACGAGGAGCAGTGTTAGGTTTGCTCCATACAGAACGTCTCATCTGACCAAAGCACCTTCTTCCACATGGAGCTGTGTCCTCCATAGGACTTCTAGCAAACTTCAGACGGGATTTCTTATGGCCTCCTTTCAATAATGGCTTTCTTCTGCCACTCGTCCATGAAGGCCAGGTTTGTGTAGAGACTTATAGTTGTCCCATGTACAGATTCCCCCAGCTCAGCGGCAGGACGTCCCAGCTCCTCCAGAGTTATCTTGGGGCACTTGGTTGCATTTCTGACCAGTGCTCTCCTTGTTCGGTCTGTTAGTTTAGGTGGACGGCCGTGTCTTGGTAAGTTCTCAGTGGTGCTATACTCTTTCCATTTCTGAATGATGGATTGAACAGTGCTCCGTGAGATGTTCAAATCTTGGGAAATCTTTGTATAACTTAACGCTGCTTAAACTTCTCCACAGCTTTATCCCTGACCTCTCTGGTGAGCTCCTTGGCCTTCATGATGTTGTTTAGTGACCACTCTGACCATAGCTCTGGGGCCCTCACAGAACAGCTGGAATTATACTGAGAGTAGATCACACACAGGTGGCCTCTATTTAATGGTTAGGGCGAGGTGTGAACTTTCTGCATTAGGAATGTTATAAAGGCAATTTAATGCACTCAGAACATGCTGTATGAATACTTATGCTCCGCCCACTTTCACTTTTCTATCTTTGTAAAATAACAGAATCATGTTTCATTTTGCTTTCACTTCACAGTCGCCTGATACTCGTGTGTGAACTTTCAGTAAAAAATTCTAAATAAAATCTTTACGTTTAGGGTAAACATGACACACTGTTCAAGGTGTATTAGTACTTTCGAGAGGCTCTGTATGTGTCTATACAGTGAGGAAAATAAGTATTTGAACACCTGCTATTTTGCAAGTTCTCCCACTTAGAAATCATGGAGGGTCTGAGATTGTCCTCGTAGGTGCATGTCCACTGTGAGGGACATCATCTAAAAAAAATTATCCAGAAATCACAATGTATGATTTTGTAACTATTTATTTGTATGATACAGCTGCAAATAAGTATTTGAACATCTGTCTATCAGCTAGAATTCTGACCCTCAAAGACCTGTTAGTGCCTTTAAAATGTCCACCTCCATTTATGATCCTACATGTAGATGCTCCTGTTTGAGGTGGTTACTGCATAAAGACACCTGTCCACCCCATACAATCAGTAAGAATCCAACTACTAACATGGCCCAGACCAAAGATCTGTCCAAAGACACTAGAGACACTTGTCCACCTCCACAAGGTTGGAAAGGGCTACGGGGAACTGGCCGAGCAGCTTGGTGAAGAAAGGTCCACTGTTGGAGCAATCATTAGAAAATGGAAGAAGCTAAACATGACTGTCAATCTCCCTCGGACTGGGGCTCCATGCAAGATCTCACCTCGTGGGGTCTCCATGATCCTAAGAAAGGTGATGTTTGGAGGAAGAAGAATGACGAGTACCATCCCAAGAACACCATCCCTACTGTGAAGCATGGGGGTGGGAGCATCAGGCTTTGGGGGTGTTTTTCTGCACATGGGACAGGGCGACTGCACTGTATTAAGGAGAGGATGACCGGGGCCATGTATTGCGAGATCTTCCCTCAGTTAGAGCATTGAAGATGGGTCGAGGTCTTCCAACATGACAATGACCTGAAGCACACAGCCAGGAGAACCAAGGAGTGGCTCTGGAAGAAGCAGATCAAGGTTCTCCAGACCTAAACCCAATAGAGAGTCTTTGGAGGGAGCTCAAACTCCAGCCCAGAAACCTGACTGATCTAGAGAAGATCTGTGTGGAGGAGTGGGCCAGAACCCCTCCTCCAGTGTGTGCAAACCTGGTGAAGAACTACAGGAAACGTTTGACCTCTGTAATTGCAAACAAAGGCGACTGTACCAAATATTAACATTGATTTTCTCAGGTGTTCAAATACTTATTTGCAGCTGTATCATACAAATGAATAGTTACACAATCATACATTGTGATTTCTGGATTTTTTTTTTAGATGATGTCCCTCACAGTGGACATGCACCTACGAGGACGATCTCAGACCCTCCATGAGTTCTAAGTGGGAGAACTTGCAAAATAGCAGGGTGTTCAAATACTTATTTTCCTCACTGTATATATATATATATATATATATATATACTGTATAAATGTCTTTAAAAATGCTTAGAATGAGAGTTGGACGAGATCGTCCAGACCTACAGAGACTGACCTTGACTTTGACGAGTCGTTTGACCGTTTTGATTTTAGCTTCACAGAACGCTCCTCTGTACTTCGCACTGACATCGGTCCCCACGGACAGACAGGCAGGTTCCTCCACTGCCTGAAACATCAGACACATGTTAATATACAGTAGACAGGTTCCTCCACTGCCTGAAACATCAGACACATGTACAGTAGACAGGTTCCTGCACTGCCTGAAACATCACAGACACATGTTAATATACAGTAGACAGGTTCCTCCACTGCCTGAAACATCAGACACATGTACAGTAGACAGGTTCCTGCACTGCCTGAAACATCAGACACACATACAGTAGAGGACATTCTGAGGAGGGAGTGGAGCTGGTGGAACTGACCTTCATGTTGCTGTTATTTGAGGGAGTCCAGCTCGAAAACGTGATGGAACTCACTGAAACAGAAACACTGGATTAATGCCGTTATTCACCACGACTTTACCAAACTGTGGAACCCCCCCCTCGCCCCCCCCCCCTTTAACCGAGCGCTTTGTCTCCAGTTCAACTTTACCCGTTTCGTCACATTTTTAAGCGTTTATCATGTTTGTGTTACTGTCACTCTGTTGTGGCTTTATTGTTTGTTTTCATCACGTCTGTGTCGCTTTTCTATCATGTTATTGTCGCTTTTTTAACATGTTTTTGTCGCAGCTTTTGCAGCTTTTAGATTTGGGTAAAGCCACACGGGAGACTGTGCTCGGTGCATTTGAAAAGTACAAAAGTGATCGGAACTTTTTCAGGCTCTTTTGACTCATTATACCAGAAGCTTTTAGATTTGGGTAAAGCTCGGGTCAGGTGGGGGTTAAGAGGGGGGTTTGACAGGTGTCCACAGAGGCCCCGGTGTTGGGGGGGGGGGGGGGGGGGGGGGGGGGGGGGGAGCAGAACAGGACCAGGATTCGTCGGGACTTTGGAAGGACTTCGTGGCCGCTGCGGTGAAATCCGTGAGAGAAACGTCACGCAGAGGAGCATTCTCCAGCCTTAACCCCCCCGCGCGCGCGGTCACCGACAGAACCGGGCCTTAATCCCCCGGTGAGCCCTACAAAAGCCCGGTCCCGGTTCCGGTGGAGGCGTTTGTGGCGGTGTTCGGGGCCGGGGGGCGACGCGTTTTCTTCCCGCTGCCGCTTTGTCGCCATCACGGCTCCGCGTCAGCTGCTCCAGGGCCAACTTTCCTCTGCCCCGAAAGCAGCCCCTAAACCCGGCTCAGAACCGGCCCCAAACCCCGGTACCACCTCCACCGACAGCCACCGAACCACAGCCACACTAAACACCGGGGGAACGGGGGGGGGAAGCCTCGTCAGACGCGGTTCACGGTTCACTCTCGGAGGCTAAATTTAGCTTTAGCTTTAGCTCCGGTTTGTGTCGATTTAAAGCGACCTCACGCCGACACCGGGGCTCCTCCGGCGGGACAAACTCCCGCAGGAACACCGGGGAACACGGCCACGGACGCACGTAGTTCTTTATTTAGCGGCGGATTCACAAAGACGCGGCGGCTTCACATTTTCCTCATAAACAACTGCCCGTTTTCGCCGCGACAGTAAAACAGCGACCCTCCGAGCTAAGCTAACCCGCCTCTGGGGCGCCCGGACCCGGCCACGGAGGAGCCGCCGCCCCTCGCGAACCGGGCCGAGTTCGATCCGGTTTCGGGGCAGAAATCTCTGACATTTTGATACTCGTTACTCACATTCATCGACGGAGCTGCTTCCCCTCCGCCTCGGAGCGAAACAACAGGCGTCTGAAGCGGACGGTGTTTCCCATTGGCCGAGCGGAGCCGAGCGGATCCGAACAAACCCGAGCGCGACTCCGGAAAACACAGGCGTTTGGCGCGAGGACGGAGAGTTCTTTCACATTTAGGAGGGATTTGTTCAGAAATATCAGTTTAATATCACCGTAACCGACTTTTCCACAGCTCCGTTTTGCCCACATCTAAAAGCTTTTTCATTGTGTTTTGTTGAGTTTTTATTCAAATTTTTTATAGTTTT
Organism: Proterorhinus semilunaris; assembly: GCA_021464625.1. Taxonomy (NCBI): domain Eukaryota; kingdom Metazoa; phylum Chordata; class Actinopteri; order Gobiiformes; family Gobiidae; genus Proterorhinus; species Proterorhinus semilunaris. Next base: position 31,575,055 of record CM038361.1, on the reverse strand, counting down.
TTGTTGTTTGTATCACATTTTTGGCACTTTTTTATTGTTTTTATTTTTTATAGAATTTTTGTTAATCGGTTTTTTGCCACTTTTTAGTTGTGTTTTTATAGAATTTTTGGCACTTTTTCATATGTACGTTTTTGCCATTCTTCGGTTTTCATCCTCGTTTTTGACGCTTTTTTTCCAAGAAGAGATTTGGGTAAAGCCAAATTGGAGAAAATGTGCTCGGTTCAGGTGGGGGTTAAGAGCTTAGAACGAGTTCAGTTCGAGTACGGTCACATTGAAGATAGATTTGTTCGTGAATATCAGTTTAAAGGAGTTTCGGGGCGAGAGGTCGGTCTCAGGAACAGTGCGAGTGTTATTCGAACACTGACAATAACATTCCATTTGTGACGTTTTTATCCATGGCCGCGCGTCAGCGAAGCCTCCCCGTTGCTATCCCTGAATCTAACGCAGAAGTCTGCCTTATTCCACCGTGCTCTGTGTGTTTACCTGCGTGCTTTCAGCGGAGTGACTGAAGCGGATGAAACGCCTGGGTTTAAGCGCGAGACCAATCCGAGGCGCGCGCACAGGAAAGCCCGCCACTGCGCCTCGCCATTGGTGGCGCGCGGTTTGTCCCGGGCGCTGATTGGCTGCGGGCGCTTCCTCGTGCGCTGCGTCACTCTGAGGATCCCGCCCTCGGTACGTGCTGGACCAAAAACTCACGACGAAACTGTCTCGTAAAACTGCGGAAAGTTCCATGACCACAGACGTGAAGCTGTGGCTGAAGGATCAGGAACCGTCGAGGTTTGAGCCTGAACGTGGCTGCGTCATTTCCACGGAGGTCCGTTATCTTGTATAAGAGAAACCCTCACACATACACACGGCTCTCATCCAAAAGGCTTCGTCAGCACACTGGATGAAGAGAAACGTTTGACACTTCAACTACAGAGTACAGATGATGACTCAAGAACCTTCATTGAATATGGACAACTCCTGTACGACTGAGAGCCTACACAGACACCTGTAGTTTATGGTTTTACTCGCAAAAGCAGATACGTTGTGTTTTGTACGTATACGACGCTCATACATGCCAGTAACGTGCCCGTAGAGCCATTACGCCTCGGGACGGGATTCGTGGCTCTTTACAGGAGCCGAGTCTTTGGGATCAGTTCATTTACAAAGACTTGCTCATTTTTATTATATCTTTGTTTCTCCTCATATTAACACCTGACTGAGCGAGAACAGCCACGGCTAATAAAGTAACGGCTAATAAAGTAACAGCCACGGCTAATAAAGTAACAGCTAATAAAGTAACGGCTAATAAAGTAACAGCCACGGCTAATAAAGTAACGGCTAATAAAGTAACAGCCACGGCTAATAAAGTAACAGCCACGGCTAATAAAGTAACAGCCACGGCTAATAAAGTAACGGCTAATAAAGTAACAGCCACGGCTAATAAAGTAACGGCTAATAAAGTAACAGCCACGGCTAATAAAGTAACAGCTAATAAAGTAACGGCTAATAAAGTAACAGCCACGGCTAATAAAGTAACGGCTAATAAAGTAACAGCCACGGCTAATAAAGTAACAGCCACGGCTAATAAAGTAACAGCCACGGCTAATAAAGTAACGGCTAATAAAGTAACAGCCACGGCTAATAAAGTAACAGCTAATAAAGTAACGGCTAATAAAGTAACAGCCACGGCTAATAAAGTAACGGCTAATAAAGTAACGGCTAATAAAGTAACGACTAATAAAGTAACGGCTAATAAAGTAACGGCTAATAAAGTAACGGCTAATAAAGTAACGACTAATAAAGTAACGGCTAATAAAGTAACGGCTAATAAAGTAACGACTAATAAAGTAACGGCTAATAAAGTAACGACTAATAAAGTAACGGCTAATAAAGTAACGGCTAATAAAGTAACAGCCACGGCTAATAAAGTAACGGCTAATAAAGTAACGGCTAATAAAGTAACGGCTAATAAAGTAACGGCTAATAAAGTAACGGCTAATAAAGTAACGGCTAATAAAGTAACAGCATTACGAGTCATGTAATTTGTCCCGTATTTTTTAAACCAAAACTCGTCTTAAGTCGAGACGTAAAAAAACAGCCGGTCCAACTTTTGTCATTTTAATCTTGGAACAAACAAATAACTCAGTACAAAAAACACAGTGCAGTTTTCACATGTTGTCCTCATCAGAGTCGTCCTCCTCCTCCAGAGAGTCCTGCAGGGAGAGGAGAACAAGGTCAGACAAACGGGAGAGGACCAGAGGAGGAGAGGACCAGAGGAGGACCAAAGGAGAGGAGGACCAGAGGAGAGAGAGAGGAGGACCAGAGGAGAAGAGGACCAGAGGAGAGAGAGAGGAGGACCAGAGGAGGAGAGGACCAGAGGAGAGAGAGAGGAGGACCAGAGGAGGAGAGGACCAGAGGAGGAGAGGACCAGAGGAGGAGAGGACCAGAGGAGGACCAGAGGAGAGAGAGAAGAGGACCAGAGGAGAGAGAGAAGAGGACCAGAGGAGAGAGAGAGGAGGACCAGAGGAGAGAGAGAGGAGGACCAGAGGAGAGAGAGAGGAGGACCAGAGGAGAGAAGAGGACCAGAGGAGAGAAGAGGACCAGAGGAGAGAGAGAGGAGGACCAGAGGAGGAGAGGACCAGAGGAGAAGAGGACCAGAGGAGAGAGAGAGGAGGACCAGAGGAGGAGAGGACCAGAGGAGAAGAGGACCAGAGGAGAGAGAGAGAAGGACCAGAGGAGAAGAGGACCAGAGGAGAGAGAGAGGAGGACCAGAGGAGGAGAGGACCAGAGGAGGAGAGGACCAGAGGAGGAGAGGACCAGAGGAGGACCAGAGGAGAGAGAGAAGAGGACCAGAGGAGAGAGAGAAGAGGACCAGAGGAGAGAGAGAGGAGGACCAGAGGAGAGAGAGAGGAGGACCAGAGGAGAGAGAGAGGAGGACCAGAGGAGAGAAGAGGACCAGAGGAGAGAAGAGGACCAGAGGAGAGAAGAGGACCAGAGGAGAGAAGAGGACCAGAGGAGAGAAGAGGACCAGAGGAGAGAAGAGGACCAGAGGAGAGAAGAGGACCAGAGGAGAGGAGGACCAGAGGAGAGAAGAGGACCAGAGGAGAGAAGAGGACCAGAGGAGAGGAGGACCAGAGGAGAGGAGGACCAGAGGAGAGAGAGAGGAGGACCAGAGGAGAGAAGAGGACCAGAGGAGAGAGAGAGGAGGACCAGAGGAGAGAGGACCAGAGGAGAGAAGAGGACCAGAGGAGAGGAGGACCAGAGGAGAGAAGAGGACCAGAGGAGAGAGGACCAGAGGAGGAGAGGACCAGAGGAGAGGAGGACCAGAGGAGAGAAGAGGACCAGAGGAGAGGAGGACCAGACAGGAGGAAAGGAGAAAGGAGTAAACAGACCTTTGCGTATTTCTCGGCTTCTTCTCTGACGTCTTTCGGGACCAGTTCGTGTCGACCGTTTGTGACTGAAACGAAACGTTTAAATCAGACTCGAAACAAACCAGAGGCAGAAACATGCGTGTGTTTTAACGTGTGTTTTAACGTGTTCAAGAGTGAAACACGGGTTAAAAAACATCTTCAGTTTGATAAAACATGTTAAAGTGTTAAATGTGTCAATTAAACAATAAAAACACATCACATGTGTTAAAGCGTGTTATAAAGAGTAAAAACACGTCATAAGCGTGTTATACATGTGTTAAAGCGTGTTATAAAGAGCAAAAACACGTCATAAGCGTGTTATACATGTGTTAAAGCGTGTTGAACAGTAAAAACACGTCATAAGCGTGTTATACATGTGTTAAAGCGTGTTATAAAGAGTAAAAACACGTCATAAGCGTGTTATACATGTGTTAAAGCGTGTTGAACTGTAAAAACACGGCATAAGTAGGGCTGAACGATTTTGAGAAATAATCTAATTGCGATTTTTTTTCTTCAATATTGCGATTGCGATTAAATATGCGATTATTGTTGCAAGGTCCTCTTCTCATGTATTTTTCCCCTAACACAAGCAATAAATCAGCCTGTTTCATAATAAACAATATTTGAAGTGAAAATTGCAACAAAATTGTTGCTTGACCTATTCAAAATGTGTGTGGACTGCACTTCTTAAACTGTCTGAACTTAACAGTACAGTCTATAAATAAATGCTTGATTATATAGATATAAAAAAAAAAAACTCACTGATCCAGTCAGTAACATCACCCAGACTAAAGTGCAGGAAAGTAAGAACAAACGTCTGCTTTAACTAGTTGGAAAAGTTTTAGGAAATCAAACTCCCAATTAATACAAAATAAGCTATTTAATTTATTAAATAGTACTTTATTATTTCGGCCAATCAAATCCCTGTCTGAGTTGCTTCAGATGCGCGTTATTGAAGGACACGGAGAGGCCAGATGGAGCACACGCCAAATCACAGTGGAATTAAGAGCAGCATTTTGGTTTTGGGATGTAACTTTGGACAATATGAAGAAAGAAAAGAACACTGACACAAGGAGACGACATGAGGTGCCAGACACAGACACGTCTCTTTGACTCGCAGCCATTTGGTGACATTTCAGCTTAAACAGCACATTTCCTCAGCAAAATAAGACATGACACGGACTCCTGCCTCGGATCCTAGTTACCAACCCTTTTCATACTGCAGTTTAGTGTTTACATCTAGCGTCTGTACGACCTACGGAGCGGATATGCGGTAGACGCAAAGGTAAATAAAGGCACATGGCCTCCGCGGATACTTAATGGTCATGAAACGTCATTATGCTTTTGAGATAAGTTCTTTATCCACAACATTCCCAAACATAAGCCTCCTAAACTGAGCCACAAACGACTCTTTACTTTTTACAATCAGCACAGACTCACCTATATATGTCTGTGGAGGCAGAGGCGTAGAATCCGGAGGTGAGGGAGTTTCTGTGAACACCAGAGCGTATAGTGGCGGCGACGGAATGGCGTGATTAGCGCTGCGGCTAACGCAATGCTAACGGAGAAAAGCAATATTCCTTCGCGGTGGCTGCATGATAAACGCTGATATTTTCACTGTACATCCACAATCTACCGCGCACCTTAACTAGACTGAGACGTAAACAAAAGCAGCGGCGGAGCGGACTTTGCTGCCATATCTCGCTGCTCCATTTACTTCCCAAATCGCGTGCCCTGCGATTACGAAATCGCGTTGTGTAATATCGCGATAAAATTGCAAATGCAATTAATCGTTCAGCCCTAGTCATAAGCGTGTTATACATGTGTTAAAGCGTGTTATAAAGAGTAAAAACACGTCATAAGCGTGTTATACATGTGTTAAAGCGTGTTGAACTGTAAAAACACGTCATAAGCGTGTTATACATGTGTTAAAGCGTGTTATAAACAGTAAAAACACGTCATAAGCGTGTTATACATGTGTTAAAGCGTGTTGAACAGTAAAAACACGTCATAAGCGTGTCGTTAAAGCGTGTCTAACTCACCGTCTCCGACCCAGCTCAGCTCCAGCTCAAACGCCTTGTCCTTCACCTCGTCGTGGACGATGTAGATTCTGCAACGACAGAAAAAACAACGTTATTCATGTCGTTATTTTCCAGAAGCAAAACCACAGAATAACCGTGTGGATGAACTTCATCACAGACTCTGAAGTTGCTACAGAAATGTTTAATAAAAAGTGGATTAGAGGGTTCTGCCCCAGAGGCTTCTGGGTAACGCGCTGGTGAAGCAGCTACAGAGAAACATCTTTAGATCCAGGTTTGATGCTGTTGCTCCAGCGGCGGCTGTAAAGTTTCAGCTCAAATGAGTTTATTTACCCAGAGTTTAAAACATTACGTTTTCCCAATGTATTCCATTTATTTTAACATCAGCATTTTGTCCTTGACGTAACTGTCGTCTCACGTTAGAGAACTTTATATCACAGAAGAAAGGATACTGTGAAGACGGGACGAGGAGGAAACAGAACGGCCTAAAGTGACACGAACAGAGTAACTGAGCACCAAATCAACTTGTTTAGTTTATAAACTGCATAAATAGGTTTCTTATAGTGCTCTCTACATGTCCTGGTCATTTTTTTGACCCAGACATGTAGGAAAAGATCATTGACCGGAGTTTACAGACGGCAAAGGCCAGGCTAGCGTTCACTCAGAGACGAGCAGAATGTAGGTCAGAGCCCGGTGTCCGAAGCCCCAGCAGAACGAGAAACTACGTCTGCTGAAAGTTCACTACACGCCGGGAAAATGTATTTCTGCGATAAAGACCAAACTGAGACAACGGACTAGTTATGGATAAATACGAGTCAGATTTGTTTAACATGGATTTTACATGAATGGCTTGGATTATTCGAGACGAAGCTATCGGTCATTTTACAGCTCGAGCTAAAGGTTAGCAGCTAACGTTAGCATGTTTTAACCATAACCGTTTATATTTAAGTCATTGATTCTTGATAAATACGCAGCACACTGAAACGGCTGATTTCATTCCGTCGTGTTTAGTTCAAAGACCTGTGGCTGTGTCCGTTCTTCTCCGACTCTCGCAATGCATTGTGGGCTATATTGAGCCGTTTAGTGACCGCTGCTGCTCACTACTTTTCAGAATGCATTGTGGGAAATTTTGAGTGCACTACTTTTTCTCTCTGGACATTCTACAAAATGGCCTGACCGCTATAGGGACTAGTGTGGACATTCGGACACAGCCTCAGTCACTTCAGCAGGTTATGCAGCTGATGTTCTTCATATAAATAAGTCATATTCAAAAGCATTAAAGTCATCTGCACTTTAAGCGACTTGAGTAAAAAGAAAATATACTTCAACGATTAATCGATTAACTCGATTAGTAAAATGCTTCAAACATTTTCCCGCTTCGATGATTCGCTTCATTAATATACCTCATGAAAACCGCATGGACAAAGCGGAGAACCAGGCAACAGAGCGGAGAACCAGGCAACAGAGCGGAGAACCAGGCAACAGAGCGGAGAACCAGGTAACAGAGCGGAGAACCAGGCAACAGAGCGGAGAACCAGGCAACAGAGCGGAGAACCAGGCAACAGAGCGGAGAACCAGGCAACAGAGCGGAGAACCAGGCAACAGAGCGGAGAACCAGGTAACAGAGCGGAGAACCAGGCAACAGAGCGGAGAACCAGGCAACAGAGCGGAGAACCAGGCAACAGAGCGGAGCAGGACCAGGTAACAGAGCGGAGAACCAGGTAACAGAGCGGAGAACCAGGCAACAGAGCGGAGAACCAGGTAACAGAGCGGAGCACCAGGTAACAGAGCGGAGAACCAGGCAACAGAGCGGAGCAGGACCAGGTAACAGAGCGGAGCAGGACCAGGTAACAGAGCGGAGCAGGACCAGGTAACAGAGCGGAGCACCAGGTAACAGAGCGGAGAACCAGGCAACAGAGCGGAGAACCAGGCAACAGAGCGGAGAACCAGGTAACAGAGCGGAGCACCAGGTAACAGAGCGGAGAACCAGGCAACAGAGCGGAGAACCAGGCAACAGAGCGGAGAACCAGGTAACAGAGCGGAGCACCAGGTAACAGAGCGGAGAACCAGGTAACAGAGCGGAGAACCAGGCAACAGAGCGGAGAACCAGGTAACAGAGCGGAGCACCAGGTAACAGAGCGGAGAACCAGGCAACAGAGCGGAGCAGGACCAGGTAACAGAGCGGAGCAGGACCAGGCAACAGAGCGGAGCAGGACCAGGTAACAGAGCGGAGCACCAGGTAACAGAGCGGAGAACCAGGCAACAGAGCGGAGAACCAGGTAACAGAGCGGAGCACCAGGTAACAGAGCGGAGAACCAGGCAACAGAGCGGAGAACCAGGTAACAGAGCGGAGAACCAGGTAACAGAGCGGAGAACCAGGCAACAGAGCGGAGAACCAGGTAACAGAGCGGAGAACCAGGCAACAGAGCGGAGCAGGACCAGGTAACAGAGCGGAGCAGGACCAGGTAACAGAGCGGAGAACCAGGCAACAGAGCGGAGAACCAGGCAACAGAGCGGAGAACCAGGCAACAGAGCGGAGAACCAGGCAACAGAGCGGAGAACCAGGCAACAGAGCGGAGAACCAGGCAACAGAGCGGAGAACCAGGCAACAGAGCGGAGAACCAGGCAACAGAGCGGAGAACCAGGCAACAGAGCGGAGCAGGACCAGGCAGTAATCATAGAAACACGTCACAAACAAGAAGAAACTCAGAAAAAACGAGAGGCGAAGATAGGACGGAGGCTAACGAGGCGAAAGGACACAGCTCTCCCCGCTATCGCGCCACAGCAGCTGCTAACGGCAGCTGCTAACGGCAGCGTTAGCAGCTGCTAACAACGGCAGCTGCTAATGGCAGCGTTAGCAGCTGCTAACAACGGCAGCTGCTAACAACGGCAGCTGCTAACAACGGCAGCTGCTAACAACGGCAGCTGCTAACAACGGCAGCTGCTAACAACAGCAGCTGCTAACAACAGCAGCTGCCGTTGTTAGCAGCTGCCGTTGTTAGCAGCTGCCGTTGTTAGCAGCTGCTAACAACGGCAGCTGCTAACAACAGCAGCTGCTAACAACAGCAGCTGCTAACAACAGCAGCTGCTAACAGCATGATGGCGAACTTTCCCTCCTCACCAAACGCAGACTTTCACCTCCTACTGGATCTTTGCTGCAGCTTTGTTTGCGCTAAATATCTTTACGCTGCATCTAAGACTTCAACTACCGAGTACAGAAGATGAATCCAGTACCTTCATTGAAATTAAGATAAATAAATACACAGCTCTAAATAGTCTTTAGGTTGTACTGCAGAGCCACGTCGTTCTGTCCCTCCTGACGCCGCGGTACAGACGTCATTAAAACTTTTTAGAGCCGAACAAATGTGGACAAATGCTGCCCCCTGGTGGAAGTTATGGAATCATTCAGAGGAGCTGTATTAAAACAGAAAAGAAACCACTTAATACAACTATGAAGGAAAGCTACATGCTAATGTTATGCTAACAGCAGCTAAAGCCAGAGTCACAGACACGGGTCAGCGCTTTGGCCAATCAGAGGCCGGTCCTAAACCTACACCTGGTCAGACCGGTTTGGCCTGACGCGTCTCGATTGGAGCTCACAGCCTATAGGCCAGTGTAACGCCTCATTTGAAAGCTAAGACCTGCAAAAGTCTTTTTCCTGGTCTTGTTGTCGCTGAAACTCACATTTTGGCGACTTCTTTGACCAGCTCTCGGCACGTCAGGTCCTTCATCTGCAGCTTCTCGATCTCCGTCTTCGCCGCCTGTTTGGCTTTTCCGATCGCACAGCCCCAGTAACCCTGCAACAGAGACAAAACATGTACAACGGGAGACCTGTGGGGCGCTGGGAAACTAAAGCTGAACGCTAAAGTGTAAATGAAATGAAAAGCAGACGAAGAGTTTATTTTAGTGACGACGTCATGGCTTTATCGTCGTCACGGTTACAGACGTTTCTTTAGTTTGATGAAGATCCTTAAACTGTGTAAAACATGTTTAGGTTCATGAATCAGCTACAGCCACTCTCCTGGAGGGGGCGCTGTGGGGCACACGGTTTAAAGAACAATCGAACTATTAGCTCTGAAGTTCTTACACAGGTTTCTAAAAGTAAATGTTCCTGTAGGAGCCGTTTCCACGACTGAAGGTGAAGATTAAAGTTTGGTCCGGTTTATTCTGATCACAGGTGAGCAGTGAGGTGAAGGAGGAGTCCGGTTTATTCTGATCACAGGTGAGCAGTGAGTGAAGGAGGAGTCCGGTTTATTCTGATCACAGGTGAGCAGTGAGTGAAGGAGGAGTCCGGTTTATTCTGATCACAGGTGAGCAGTGAGGTGAAGGAGGAGTCCGGTTTATTCTGATCACAGGTGAGCAGTGAGGTGAAGGAGGAGTCCGGTTTATTCTGATCACAGGTGAGCAGTGAGGTGAAGGAGGAGTCTGGTTTATTCTGATCACAGGTGAGCAGTGAGGTGAAGGAGGAGTCCGGTTTATTCTGATCACAGGTGAGCAGTGAGTGAAGGAGGAGTCCGGTTTATTCTGATCACAGGTGAGCAGTGAGGTGAAGGAGGAGTCCGGTTTATTCTGATCACAGGTGAGCAGTGAGGTGAAGGAGGAGTCCGGTTTATTCTGATCACAGGTGAGCAGTGAGGTGAAGGAGGAGTCCGGTTTATTCTGATCACAGGTGAGCAGTGAGGTGAAGGAGGAGTCCGGTTTATTCTGATCACAGGTGAGCAGTGAGTGAAGGAGGAGTCCGGTTTATTCTGATCACAGGTGAGCAGTGAGTGAAGGAGGAGTCCGGTTTATTCTGATCACAGGTGAGCAGTGAGGTGAAGGAGGAGTCCGGTTTATTCTGATCACAGGTGAGCAGTGAGTGAAGGAGGAGTCCGGTTTATTCTGATCACAGGTGAGCAGTGAGTGAAGGAGGAGTCCGGTTTATTCTGATCACAGGTGAGCAGTGAGTGAAGGAGGAGTCTGGTTTATTCTGATCACAGGTGAGCAGTGAGTGAAGGAGGAGTCTGGTTTATTCTGATCACAGGTGAGCAGTGAGTGAAGGAGGAGTCCGGTTTATTCTGATCACAGGTGAGCAGTGAGTGAAGGAGGAGTCCGGTTTATTCTGATCACAGGTGAGCAGTGAGGTGAAGGAGGAGTCCGGTTTATTCTGATCACAGGTGAGCAGTGAGTGAAGGAGGAGTCCGGTTTATTCTGATCACAGGTGAGCAGTGAGGTGAAGGAGGAGTCCGGTTTATTCTGATCACAGGTGAGCAGTGAGTGAAGGAGGAGTCCGGTTTATTCTGATCACAGGTGAGCAGTGAGTGAAGGAGGAGTCCGGTTTATTCTGATCACAGGTGAGCAGTGAGTGAAGGAGGAGCATGAAACCTCTGGAGCTTTAATTTAAACACTGTCACTTTTGTCTGATGGAAACGACGGTGAATAAAGGGTTTGTTTTTCTGTAAAGAGCACGCGGGACATAAATGAGCCGACAGCGCCCCCATCAGGCGAACAGGAGCTTTACTTGATATTATTATAACAGACAGACTGAGGGTGAGGGGGATAAAGGGGGAGGAGCCTGTGGTGAAGGGGAGGAGCCTCACGTAGGAGATGCCTGACGGGTCGACCATGTAGAGCTGCGCCCCGTCGTCTTTGTCGTACGAACCCAGGATGAAACTGTGGAAAAAAACACGTTAGATTCACGACAACGTCAACGACAACAACAAAAGGAGAAACAACAACAACAACAACAACAGGACACACATCAGCCAATGGGAAAAGATCGAGATTATATTTTGCCACAGGTGCAAAAATAAATCTTGATTCCAAACTAAACTGGAGACAATGGGAAATGTATTTGAAACTTCATGTTTTCCCACAGCTTTAATGCTTCTGTTCTCGGGCCGCGCTCCCCTGGTTGTGACGCACTGACCTGCAGCCGAAGGGTCTGACGGCGCTGTAGAGCGTGTAGGCGTGAACGTACATGGCCACGCGCTCCGACAGGTGCTGCAACACACATACTGCAGTATTATACACAAATACTATAGTACTACTTACATACTGCAGTATTATACACACATACTATAGTACTACTTGCATACTGCAGTATGATACACACATACTGCACACACATACTGCAGTATTATACACATACTGCAGTATTATACACACATACTGCACACACATACTGCAGTATTATACACACATACTGCAGTATTATACACAAATACTATAGTACTACACACATACTGCAGTATTATACACACATACTGCAGTATTATACACACATACTGCTGACTCTGTATATTGCACAATTACAACTGGAGGAACAGCCGGAAAGTGTTTCTGAAGTTCGTCTTCCTGCTTTGCTTCTCTCTGCACCATGTGCAGTTAGCGCCCCCGCTGGCAGAAGTGTGTACTGCACTGCAAAGGAACCGAGGCCGAGCGCCGGTAACTGAAAACAGTCTAGTGTCCAAATAAAAGTTTAGGGTTAAAAATAAAAGTATCTAAAGCAGGTACTGAAAAAAAACTATCTTTAGATCCAGGTTCCGATGCTGTTGGTCCTGAGCCTCCAGACTAATCTCAGATGTTTATTAAAGCGGGTCTGGTTGGTCCAGGGACAGAATATTAACCACACGTTTCCTTGACATTGGAGACGACCCTGGGACCGCTTCACCTTTAAGGGGACCGCTTCACCTTTAAAGGGACCGCTTCACCTTTAAGGGGACCGCTTCACCTTTAAAGGGACCGCTTCACCTTTAGGCGACTGCTGCACCTTTAAGGGAGCGCCGTATCTTTAAGGGAGCGCCGTACCTTTAAGGGAGCGCCGTACCTTTAAGGGCGCGCCGTACCTTTAAGGGCGCCCTGTACCTTTAAGGGCGCCCTGTACCTTTAAGGGAGCGCCGTACCTTTAAGGGAGCTTTAAGGGAGCGCCGTACCTTTAAGGGAGCGCCGTACCTTTAAGGGAGCGCCGTACCTTTAAGGGAGCTTTAAGGGAGCGCCGTACCTTTAAGGGAGCTTTAAGGGAGCGCCGTACCTTTAAGGGAGCGCCGTACCTTTAAGGGAGCGCCGTACCTTTAAGGGAGCGCCGTACCTTTAAGGGAGCGCCGTACCTTTAAGGGAGCGCCGTACCTTTAAGGGAGCGCCGTACCTTTAAGGGAGCGCCGTACCTTTAAGGGCGCGCCGTACCTTTAAGGGCGCCCCGTACCTTTAAGGGCGCGCCGTACCTTTAAGGGCGCCCCGTACCTTTAAGGGCGCGCCGTACCTTTAAGGGCGCGCCGTACCTTTAAGGGCGCCCCGTACCTTTAAGGGCGCCCCGTACCTTTAAGGGCGCCCCGTACCTTTAAGGGCGCGCCGTACCTTTAAGGGAGCGCCGTACCTTTAAGGGCGCGCCGTACCTTTAAGGGCGCGCCGTACCTTTAAGGGCGCCCCGTACCTTTAAGGGCGCCCCGTACCTTTAAGGGCGCGCCGTACCTTTAAGGGCGCCCCGTACCTTTAAGGGCGCGCCGTACCTTTAAGGGCGCGCCGTACCTTTAAGGGCGCGCCGTACCTTTAAGGGCGCGCCGTACCTTTAAGGGCGCGCCGTACCTTTAAGGGCGCGCCGTAGCTTTAAGGGCGCCCCGTACCTTTAAGGGAGCGCCGTACCTTTAAGGGCGCGCCGTACCTTTAAGGGCGCGCCGTACCTTTAAGGGCGCCCTGTACCTTTAAGGGAGCGCCGTACCTTTAAGGGAGCGCCGTACCTTTAAGGGCGCGCCGTACCTTTAAGGGCGCGCCGTACCTTTAAGGGCGCGCCGTACCTTTAAGGGCGCGCCGTACCTTTAAGGGCGCCCCGTACCTTTAAGGGCGCCCCGTACCTTTAAGGGCGCCCCGTACCTTTAAGGGAGCGTCGTACCTTTAAGGGCGCGCCGTACCTTTAAGGGCGCGTCGTACCTTTAAGGGCGCCCCGTACCTTTAAGGGCGCCCCGTACCTTTAAGGGCGCCCCGTACCTTTAAGGGCGCGCCGTACCTTTAAGGGCGCGCCGTACCTTTAAGGGCGCCCTGTACCTTTAAGGGAATGTCGTGTCCGTAGTTGGATCTGAAGTTGGAAGCTTCGTCTCGAGCGACCTCCGCCAGGGAACGGGCGTCGGCGAGTAAACCCGCCACGGCCTGGAACAGATCACATGACACTTCGTTTAAACGCTGACATGTTGCCGTGGTGACGATGTCATCGCTACGGTAATGGCGTGTGTGGTTACCATGCCGACGTGTCTGTCGATGTTGAAGATGCGTTTGTTGGCTCCTTGTTCGTAAAGTTTGGACAGAACCAGCTTCTCCACGCCGAACACCACGCCGTCCTTACAGCGGATCGCTATGGCCGTGCTGCGGAAACACCAGTACTTTAAATACCCCGGGGGCGGGGACAGGTGCGCTTCAAATACCCCCGGGGGCGGGGACAGGTGCGCTTCAAATACCCCCGGGGGCGGGGACAGGTGTAAGGGGGCGGAGTTACCTGCTGTTCTCCACGGCCTTCATGGCGTATTCCACCTGGAACACCCGTCCATCCGGAGAGAAGGTGGAGGCCGAAAGATCGTACTGAAACAACAGGAGGCGGTTCATGAAGCTCCGAGAGGAGGGGGGGGAGGAGGGGATGAGGAGGAGGAAGGGGGGGGGAGGAGGAGGGGGGGGGAGGAGGGGATGAGGAGGAGGAGGAGGGGGAGGAGGAGGAGGAGGAGGGGGAGGAGGAGGGGGGGGGGGGCCTCTGTGATGGGCTCTCCGCTCAGGACCCCGCTGTGTGGAGTAACCATTACAGACGCTCCGTTAAAAACACTAAATGTCGAGCTTAACTCCGCCTTCACCAGTTCAGCTTTATCCAAATCTAAAGTTACAGCCCATAGGCCAGAGTAACGACTCATTTGAAAGCTAAGACCTACAAAACGGATCTAAGATTTGTGCTCGTGTTGTCGTCACTTTTTCCGTCATATTTTCACATTTCGTCGCCTTTTTTCCAAGAAGTTTTTAGATTTGGTTAAAGTCGAACTGGAGAAAACCGGTTAAGACGTCCCGGTGATCCAAACATCCAACCTGACACGAGTCGTGCTCAGCGGAAAATTAGGAAATTGGGAACAAAACGTCCCTTAAAAAAAAAAATAATAATAATAATGAAGATGGAAACTTGTTTTTTGGTCCTGGGACACGTTTTATGTTTTTCTTTTTGGCTGAAGCAAAACCAGCGCCACGAGGAAACTTTGAACGGACAGGACTTTCACTAAACCAGTGTAATGGAAACATCCACAGAGTCAGATCATCAGAATGAATAAGAGATTAAACTTCTTAAGCTTTTCTCAGACTTACGGTCAGTAAATGTTAACAGAGATGAAGAACATTGAGCTTATGGTTAAATATTTGACTCCATTCATTTCTACACAGATTTAAATCGAGCCCAAACTGAAGCTGGAGGTAAATCGTGTAAACCTGAAGCTTCTGTCTGAAGTCGCTTTGATCCTTTAACTTTAACTCGCACTTTTGTTCATTTCGTTTCGTTTTTGAGCGTTAGCTTTAGCATGTTAGCTCCTGTGACTCAGCAGCGCCTCAGATAAACCTCACCCTCCGCTGTAAACGGGACTAAAGCCCCGTAAAGACCCGGGCAGAGGCTCCAGAGCCCGGGCTCCTCCTCAGGCCGCCCCCGGTCAGGGTTTATTTCACTTTATTACAGTTTTAGTTGAGGGTTTTGGAGAAACTTACCCCGGTCCCGATGGAGCTCATCCTGTCTGTGTGTCTGCACTGCGCATGCGCAATGCCTTCTTCTTCTGGTGTTTAATGGCGCTTGGTAAAGAACTTTCAGGCGCATTACCGCCACCTCCTGGAAGGCCCCATGAAACCTTGTTTTATATTATTAAATGTAATTACAAAATAAAAGTGCAACAGAGATAAATATATAAACAAAACGAACATGGTTAAAAGCCAGAGGGCGAGACCGGAAGTCACATAAAACAGAAAGAGACATAAGTAAATATAAACAAACAACCCCATAACCCAGTCTACCCACATTCAATCCTAACCAATAAACCCCCGCCTGAACAGAGCACATTTTCCCCAGTTCAGCTTTACCCAAATCTAAAAGCTTCTTGAAAAAAGTGTCTGAATAGCGACAAAAAGGATGAAAATACAACGTGACAAAAGAGCGACAAAAAGGGACAATAACACAAGTCTGTTTTGTAGGTCTTAGCTTTCAAATGAGGTGTTACCTTGACCTATAGGCTACAGTCGAGAATCTTTTAGATTTGGGTAAAGGTCTACGATCTCTTTCCCTTTCACCCCGACATGCGTGGGACCTATCCACGGGGGGGCACCACGTAGGTCCCGCGGGGGGGCACCACATAGGTCCCGCGGGGGGGGCACCACATATGTGGTGCCCCCCCCGCGGGACCTAGGTCCCACGGGGGGTACCACATAGGTCCCACGGGGGGCACCACATAGGTCCCGCGGGGGGGGCACCACATAGGTCCCACGGGGGGGGCACCACATAGGTCCCGCGGGGGGCACCACATAGGTCCCACGGGGGGCACCACATAGGTCCCACGGGGGGGGCACCACGTTTCTCTTTTATTCTGCTCATAATATCCTGCCTCGACTCCCTACACTGGTGAGACGGTCACTTTTCCAAATGCATTTTCTTCCACCCACTCGATGCATGCGGACTGTGGCATTAGCGCCGCCTAAAGGATCAGAGCGGGACTGCAGCTCTGTGGCGCCTCCCTGTGGACGACACCGGGAGCACTGGGAATGTTAAGCCGAACGCTCAGGTTAAATCTTTAGAAACTGCACATTTCTTCTAATTCAGATTTTATGTGTAAGTGTGTGTTGTGACTCTAGGGGGCGCTACAGGCCTTTTTAGTGAGAACTGTCAAAGAACGATTCTGATTCAGGAAACGACATTAGGATTTATTTATTTAGTTTAAGAATCTGGAGTTTAATCTTTGTCACAAACAAAATCACACCGTTTTGTAAATAAAATAAAAATATAGATATATTGCACGTTTTGTGAATAAATGAAACAAAAGGAGGTTGGTCTAAATTCATATTTTAATAAGTTTAAATGTAAAATTTACAGAAAAAGTAAAAATAATAATAATAAATGTGTAAAAGGCGAGTCATGCTTCTGTGGTTTATTTTACACAAAAACAACGACCAAAACTGAAATGAGACAAGTCTAGAGCCGGACCAGGACCAGGACCAGGACCAGGACCAGGACCAGGAGCCGGACCAGAGCCGGACCAGGACCAGGACCAGGAGCCGGACCAGGACCAGAGCCGGACCAGGACCAGAGCCGGACCAGGACCAGGACAAGGACCAGGACCAGAGCCGGACCAGGAGCCGGACCAGGACAAGGACAAGGACCAGGACCAGGACGGGACTAACCGGGTTTAACAGAAAACAACAATAAATCTGGAATTTACAGAAAAACATGAAACCGTTAACTCTCAACACAACGTTGCACACAGCCCAGACCCGGCCCAGACCCGGCCCAGACCCGGCCCAGGATTCTGGGAGGACGGCTCTGATGGGTGAGGCTCGTTTGCACAATCACTGTTTTTGACTGAACTGAACCAGGTCTGAGCCCGGTATCCGGTCTGTCCAGGTTTAGTGCTGGTTTAGTTCTGGTCCTGGTCCCGGTCCTGGTCCCGGTCGGTGGTCCCGGTCCCGCAGTAGATCTAAGTGTTTCCTTTGAGGACGCCCAGGCAGCTCTGCAGCAGCTGAAGATTCCCCTGAAACAGAGAAACGGTTTCAGTGACGACACTGCGGGAACTTTATCACAAAATAGAATTTTTAAAACCAGGTATTCTCCGTCAGCACGTGTGTTTACACCTTAGCGTGTTCTGCAGCACACGTGTGTTTACCTTAGCGTGTTTTAGCTCCAGCTCGGCCAGCTCCACCAGGTTCTTCCTGAACGCAGAAACTCGCCGCGTCTTAAAGTCTATTAGCTCTGAAACCAAACCAAACACAGTTCCTTTACAGTTTAAACACCTGAGCACCGGAACACGACCATATATGGGCGTCGCTCTCCGGAACACGCCCATATAAGGTCTGTGACCTCTGACCTTGCTTGGCGCTCTCCGAGATCTTGTCGAACTTGTTGCAGCAGATCTGCTGACTGGTCTCGGCCTGAAGAACGTCTCGGTTCTTCGCGCGCGCTTTGTCCAGCGCTTTGTTCGCGTTTTCATAATCGACGAGCGCCCGACTCCGACGGTACAAGAGGTCCTACAGGAAACACGGGGTTAACTCTGACCCTACGGGGAACACGGGGTTAACTCTGACCCTACAGGAAACACGGGGTTAACTCCGACCCCACAGGAAACACAGGGTTAACTCTGACCCTACAGGAAACACGGGGTTAACTCCGACCCTACGGGACACACAGGGTTAACTCCGACCCTACGGGACACACAGGGTTAACTCCGACCCTACGGGAAACACGGGGTCAACTCTGACCCTACAGGAAACACGGGGTTAACTCCGACCCTACGGGACACACGGGGTTAACTCTGACCCTACGGGACACACGGGGTTAACTCTGACCCTACGGGACACACGGGGTTAACTCTGACCCTACGGGAAACACGGGGTTAACTCCGACCCCACGGGACACACGGGGTTAACTCCGACCCTACGGGAAACACAGAGTTAACTCTGACCCTACAGGAAACACAGAGTTAACTCCGACCCTACAGGAAACACAGAGTTAACTCCGACCCTACGGGGAACACGGGGTTAACTCTGACCCTACGGGAAACACGGGGTTAACTCCGACCCTACGGGAAACACGGGGTTAACTCCGACCCTACGGGAAACACGGGGTCAACTCTGACCCTACGGGAAACACGGGGTTAACTCCGACCCCACAGGAAACACGGGGTTAACTCTGACCCTACGGGGAACACGGGGTTAACTCTGACCCTACAGGAAACACGGGGTTAACTCCGACCCCACAGGAAACACAGGGTTAACTCTGACCCTACAGGAAACACGGGGTTAACTCCGACCCTACGGGACACACAGGGTCAACTCTGACCCTACGGGGAACACGGGGTCAACTCTGACCC
Organism: Proterorhinus semilunaris; assembly: GCA_021464625.1. Taxonomy (NCBI): domain Eukaryota; kingdom Metazoa; phylum Chordata; class Actinopteri; order Gobiiformes; family Gobiidae; genus Proterorhinus; species Proterorhinus semilunaris. Next base: position 31,556,563 of record CM038361.1, on the reverse strand, counting down.
TACAGGAAACACGGGGTTAACTCCGACCCTACGGGACACACGGGGTTAACTCTGACCCTACGGGACACACGGGGTTAACTCTGACCCTACGGGAAACACGGGGTTAACTCCGACCCTACGGGAAACACAGAGTTAACTCTGACCCTACAGGAAACACAGAGTTAACTCCGACCCTACAGGAAACACAGAGTTAACTCCGACCCTACAGGAAACACGGGGTTAACTCCGACCCCACGGGACACACGGGGTCAACCCCGACCCTACGGGAAACACGGGGTTAACTCCGACCCTACGGGAAACACGGGGTTAACTCCGACCCTACGGGAAACACGGGGTCAACTCTGACCCTACGGGAAACACGGGGTTAACTCTGACCCTACGGGAAACACGGGGTCAACTCTGACCCCACGGGAAACACGGGGTTAACGCTGACCCTGAAACACGGGGTTAACTCCGACCCTACAGGAAACACGGGGTCAACTCTGACCCTACGGGAAACACGGGGTCAACTCTGACCCTACGGGAAACACGGGGTCAACTGACCCTACGGGAAACACGGGTTCAACTCTGACCCTACGGGAAACACGGGTTCAACTCTGACCCCACGGGAAACACGGGGTTAACTCTGACCCTACGGGAAACACGGGGTCAACTCTGACCCCACGGGAAACACGGGGTTAACTCTGACCCTACGGGAAACACGGGGTTAACTCCGACCCTACGGGAAACACGGGGTCAACTCTGACCCTACGGGGAACACGGGGTTAACTCTGACCCTACGGGAAACACGGGGTTAACTCTGACCCCACGGGAAACACGGGGTCAACTCTGACCCTACGGGGAACACGGGGTTAACTCTGACCCTACGGGAAACACGGGGTTAACTCTGACCCTACGGGGAACACGGGGTTAACTCTGACCCTACGGGAAACACGGGGTCAACTCTGACCCTACGGGGAACACGGGGTCAACTCTGACCCTACGGGAAACACGGGGTCAACTCTGACCCTACGGGAAACACGGGGTTAACTCTGACCCTACGGGAAACACGGGGTCAACTCTGACCCTACGGGAAACACGGGGTTAACTCTGACCCTACGGGAAACACGGGGTCAACTCTGACCCTACGGGAAACACGGGGTCAACTCTGACCCTACGGGAAACACGGGGTTAACTCTGACCCTACGGGAAACACGGGGTCAACTCTGACCCTACGGGAAAGCCTGAGGCCCTTCCACAGAAACACATCACACCTGACACTGGTTTATTCGGGACAGTGCATGTTAATGAACATACATGGGTCTCATGCATGTAAACGAGCCACACAGGATTGTAGCCTTGGGCTCATTTCCCGTCGTCCCCCATGCGCACTCTCAAACACACTCATTCATCCTGGCCTATTGTACATGTTTTTAGTGGTAGGGGAAACCTACACAGACACGGGGAGAACATGCAAACTCCACAGAAAGGCCCCGTCCAGGTGGGAATCGAACCCGGGACCTTCTAGCTGTCTAACCGCTGTGCCACCGTGCTGGACACTTTTCAGCTCAGGTTGGTTATAGTTTAGCTGTTAGCTGTTGCTCGTTAGCGGTTAGCCGTTAGCTGTTGCTCGTTAGCGGTTAGCCGTTAGCGGTTAGCGTACCTTAGCGGCCTGTGACTCCCTCAGGTAATACTTGAGCAGATCGGCCAGTTTCAGATCTTCATCAGCTGCAACTCGAGCCTCGATTTTCTGCAGAAACCAGATGAGGAGAGCAGAGATTCATCAGCATGAATAAGATCTGTAGCAAAGTAAACATCGTGAGACTTTATTTGCTAAACTTTCATGAAAATCTCTTTTTGGCATTTAGAACATAATATTCATTTAGAACCAAGTGTACAGTTAAAAAAACTGTTTTCCCGCAACCCTTGAACGCCTCATCCTCTCGGTGCTGCTGTGATCATGAGGAGGAAAAACACCCGACAGCTCCTGTAGATGTTTTAGATGTTTGCATGTGGGGCTGCTTAGAGTAGCTTTAAAGCAGCACTGAGTAACTTAATAAATCCTCTCCGTCCCTCTGGGGGTGATACAAGTGTTAATGGGATGATTGGGGGGTCTTTCATCGCCCCCTGGTGTCTCTGGCCACAAAACCACAATTGCAATTTTCCTGCCACCGGGTCGGAGTTACCAATACACACTAATGGAATCAGGAAGCAGAAGCTAACAGGCTAACGGGCAAAGCTAACTGTGGGCCAGCGTCACTTAAACAGTATTTACAGCCAAGTCTGAGTGAATAAAATTGGATGAACAACATCCGTCTGTCCCTTTGACTTTTCTGTCAGCGAGGATTTACTCTCACGGACGAGTAAAAAACACAACATGTACAACAGCTGCAGTGGCCCGTATGGCCTCTAGGGGCATGGGTTACTTAGCGCTGCTTTTACAGTTAAATTCGGTGTTGGTTTGTGGCTTGTTTCGATGTCATTTGAAAGTATATTTTGTGAAAACTGAGCAGGAAGATAAACGTAACGGACTCACTCTGGTTTTCTCAAACAGCTCCGACACTTTCAGGAAGAACCTGCGACAAACGAGAGTCAGAGTCACAGACAGAGCTTTAAAACACTTCACAGTCTCCCCTGCTCTGACCGCTAGAGGTCAGTGTTTCTCTGCCGGGGCTTAGGCAGCTTCAACCCCCCCCCCCCCCCGCCCGGGTATGAGGTCGTACTTGCAGAGCTCGGTGCCGTCCTGAGTGCCCAGCGTGTACAGAGTGGAGGCGATTCTGTTGATGTCGTCTGCAGCGTCTGCAACGAGAACAAACCGGACTAAACTACAGCTCCCATGATGCACCGGGGCAGGGGGCGGGGTCAGGTCCCATTTGTCCAAGGTCAGAAATCAGAGTTAGGAAAGTCGTTTATTCCCAGTTCCAGTCGTCAAGTCAGAGATTTTAATCGCAGTAAAAGAAATAAGAATCATTTAATCCAACGCAATATGGCCGTGACTTTTATAAATAATGTTACAAATCAATAAGAGCTGCATTAGCCGTGAGGGACGTTAGCAACGTTAGCATCTCAAAGCTAACTAAAGTGTTGATTTTATTTACAACAACAACAAGGGACTCGTTCAGTTGAAATTTCCCTCTTCCGACTCTCGAGGACAAATGGAACGCATCCTTAGAGTCAGGGAGGGCGGGGTCAGGGAGGGCGGGGTCAGGGTCAGGGAGGCGGGGTCAGGCGTACTCTTGTGTGAGCGGATCATTCGGTCAGATTTGGCCGAGGCGTCCTTCACTCTGGTGTGATACTCCAACAGAAACGTTTTCTCATGTTCGAAGAAATCGTCCACGTCCTGAAACAGAAACAGGTCAAACAAAGGTCAAAGGGGGCCGGACGTGGGAGGAGCCGCCCGGAGACGCCGTAGTGAACGTTTTCACCTTGACTCCGGCGACCAACACGCCGTCCGCAGACTTCACCACGTTCTTAAAGAAATCCTCCAGTTTCTCCTTCTTGTTCTTCCCTCGGACGCTCAGCTGAAACAAACAAACTTTACTCAAAAACATCCAAACCTTTAATGACCAGATGGAAACTTCAAATATGTACAATGGGTTCACATCCGTCACGGTCGGGTTTATTTCTAAAGCACGGCTAAAACTCTAAAGTCCACTTCAGGTTTAAAGGCAGGACTGAGTCGGGTCAAACAGACGCTGAGGGACCAAGTGCTCTGGACAGAAGCCATTTAAACATTTAACCTCTAACCCCCACCTCAACCGAGCACACTCCTCCAGTTTAGCTTTACCCAAATCTAAACGCTTCTTAAACAAAGCATCAAAATGGCGACGAAAACACCCACAGCTTTAAACAACTGGAGGAGACGGTCAGGGCCACGTGACGGTCAGTGACGGTCAGGGTCACGTGACGGTCAGTGACGGTCAGTGCCACGTGACGGTCAGTGCCACGTGACGGTCAGGGTCATGTGGCGGTCAGGGTCACGTGGCGGTCAGGGTCATGTGGCGGTCAGAGCCACGTGGCGTCCAGGGTCACGTGGCGGTCAGGGTCACGTGGCGGTCAGGGTCACGTGACGGTCAGTGCCACATGACGGTCAGTGCCACGTGACGGTCAGTGCCACATGACGGTCAGGGCCACGTGACGGTCAGTGACGGTCAGTGCCACATGACGGTCAGGGCCACGTGACGGTCAGTGACGGTCAGTGCCACGTGACGGTCAGGGTCATGTGACGGTCAGTGCCACATGACGGTCAGGGTCACGTGACGGTCAGTGCCACATGACGGTCAGGGCCACGTGACGGTCAGTGACGGTCAGTGCCACATGACGGTCAGGGTCATGTGACGGTCAGGGCCACGTGACGGTCAGGGTCATGTGGCGGTCAGAGCCACGTGACGGTCAGTGACGGTCAGTGCCACGTGACGGTCAGTGACGGTCAGTGCCACGTGACGGTCAGGGTCATGTGACGGTCAGGGCCACGTGGCGTCCAGGGTCACGTGGCGGTCAGGGTCACGTGGCGGTCAGGGTCACGTGACGGTCAGGGCCACGTGACGGTCAGGGCCACGTGACGGTCAGTGACGGTCAGGGTCACGTGACGGTCAGGGCCACGTGACGGTCAGGGTCATGTGACTCACGTCTTGGCCGTACTCCAGGAACACGTGGAAGTTCAGGTCTTTCCTGAGAACAGGGTGAGCCGCCACTCGACAGAGGAACACCTCGTGCATCGCCACCGTCTTCTTAAAGATGGCCAGGTACTCTCTGTAGGGGGCGGGGCACAGAGGGGGAGGGGGGCGGGGCGTGTTAATGTGGTGCTCTAACAGTTTCCCTGTGGTGTAAAGTCTGTTTGACTCACGCCTCCAGCTCCTGCTTCATCTTAGTGAACTCCTCCTTGGTCATGGATCCTTCTCCCTCTCCGAGCTTCTGCAGCTTCTCCCTGGAGGCGTCGAAGTCCGGCCGTGGGGGAGCGGGAGGAATCTGCACAGAAACCAGGACTGAACCCGGGTCTACACTCTGGAGCAGAACCCAGGACTAAACCAGGTCTAAACTCTGGAGCAGAAACCAGGACTGAACCCGGGTCTAAACCCTGGAGCAGAAACCAGGACTGAACCAGGTCTAAACTCTGGAGCAGAAACCAGGACTGAACCCGGGTCTAAACTCTGGAGCAGAAACCAGGACTGAACCCGGGTCTAAACCCTGGAGCAGAAACCAGGACTGAACCAGGTCTAAACTCTGGAGCAGAACCCAGGACTGAACCCGGGTCTACACTCTGGAGCAGAACCCAGGACTAAACCAGGTCTAAACTCTGGAGCAGAACCCAGGACTGAACCCGGGTCTACACTCTGGAGCAGAACCCAGGACTGAACCCGGGTCTAAACCCTGGAGCAGAAACCAGGACTGAACCCGGGTCTAAACCCTGGAGCAGAAACCAGGACTGAACCAGGTCTAAACTCTGGAGCAGAACCCAGGACTGAACCCGGGTCTACACTCTGGAGCAGGCTGCTCTAAATAAATTAAATAAAAAGTCAAAGAAAACATGCAACTTTAGTGAGTTTGATTTAAATCCACCGCCAATGGAACAGTCTGAGCTTTGTCCATGTGGAGAACAAACATGTACAATAGCACCTAAGATCCTCACAAACATTCTGCACAATCAGAGACACAGAGGAGCTACAGGACGTTTAGAGGAAACTCCAAAACTAGACTAAACGAATTGAACTCAAAATGAACTCTGGGGGGCAGCAGTAGCAGTAGCATTAGCAGTAGCATTAGCAGTAGCATTAGCAGTAGAAGTAGTAACAGTAACAGTAGCATTAGCATTAGCATTAGCATTAGCATTAGCAGTAGCAGTACGTACGATGTATCCGGCGTACTCCTCATTCTCCACAAACGAGTCGTGGAGCCAGATGAACTCCTCGTGTTGTCGCACCACAGAAAACTCAGTCTGTTTGAAGTTCGGCAGCGAGCTCTGGACACACATACAAACACGCTAATGAACACGCTTAAGTCATACAGACGTGTGGGATGTAGAGAGCTGTGATACGGGAGTGAAACATCCCGATAACTGTTCCATTTATTCTTCAGCCAATTGTGTCCAAACGAGACTCAAGAATCATCTCCAATACGAGTGAAGAGAACAACCCTGGACTTGAGGATTCATCTCAGACGTTCAGAGTCTGAAATACACATCCGGGTACAAACACTCACATATACTTGGTTTACCTTCGTGTGCACGGTGAACTTGACCTTGTCCCTCTCGCTCAGAGCGTCGGAGATGTCCACCTGCAGCGTGGCGTCGGTCTGAAGGTCCACGTTCACAGCGCGAGGCTAAAACACACCACACGTTCAGACCTCCTCCTCCTGATTCATCCATGACAGACCAGACGACTGTCCTGGACTTCAAACATTCACTAAACTCTCCACATCGGTGCTGAGCCCCAGAGACCAGGCTGCAGATGATCATGTGACTGAAGCCGCTTTATGAAAATCATTCATCAATGGGTTTATACCAACTCCAAACCAGCACATTTAGATTTAAGTTGGGCACCAGAAGAAGAAAATAACTTGACTTTATTAATTGCAACACATTAAAGCATCAGCAGATGGCAGTATGGAGCAGTATGGAGCAGTATAGAGCAGTATGGAGCAGTATAGAGCAGTATAGAGCAGTATGGAGCAGTATAGAGCAGTATAGAGCAGTATGGAGCAGTATAGAGCAGTATAGAGCAGTATAGAGCAGTATAGAGCAGTATAGAGCAGTATAGAGCAGTATAGAGCAGTATAGAGCAGTATAGAGCAGTATAGAGCAGTATAGAGCAGTATAGAGCAGTATAGAGCAGTATAGAGCAGTATAGAGCAGTATAGAGCAGTATAGAGCAGTATAGAGCAGTATAGAGCAGCATTGGTTCATGGGGCTTCATGTTGCCCAGCACTACCAGGCTACAGTGTTTCACAGGAAAAACATGTTTTCATAAAGTCTATTCAAATCTTTCCCTTTTTGCAGTAAAAGTATTTAATGTGTGAAAAACATGACTCACGTTATGATCTAATTATGATTATTATTAATAATTATGCATCAAATTCCTCAATCTGTCTGAGTCACGATAATGACTCTCCACTTTTGTTCAATAACACTTGTTTGGGCTAAATATTCATCGTCTGTTCATTTATTTGCATTTTGTCTCATTGTTCGAATGTTCCTTGTGGATTATATTTAGGATTTAGAATCGTTTATCGTGACAGTTTCCTGCCTCGATTTATCGAACTCGGAGGCTTAACCCAAAATTCTCCATCAGTTACGGAATATATGAATACATTTTCAGCGTTGCAGGTCGTCTGTCATTTTGACAGATTGAAAATCAAGCCATAATTAAAATAAAGACGTAGCTCTGAGTTCTCTCTCCTAAAGCAGCTTCATTATTACCGCACAGTTTCACTTTTTACACAGAAAAACTCCACCGCTTTTTTGTTGCAAACTTCGTTTTCCATGACTGTTCAGATCATGTTTAGTTTAGCTCCGTTTATCCTGCGATCTCACATTAACATAAATAATATGCAGCTTATATATAGGGTACATACATTACTTTAAAAATGAGAGATTAAAGCTGAGGTAACGGACTTTTTGTTGTAGAGAAAATGTATTTTTGCCACCACAGAGTTTGTAGTAAACACAACAAAGCAAACCTCACTGCATTATCTAAAACTAAACCTGTATTGCTCGATTGAAGACAGAAGTAGAATCTAAATTAGTGCAGTTTATTTTTTGATCCTCCCCGTTTCACTTTGCCACCGCTCAGAGCGGAACACGAGCGTGAAACGAGCAAATAATGAACCATTCAGGTGCTGAGGGATTGGGACAGCTATAAATGAGTTTGGGCCCAAACTAAACATTTCACATTTTGAAATCAGATACACCAGCTTTAATTTACAACCCGGTCTGTCAGAACGAGGGAGAGGAATGATCCCGAGCGAAACCACGGATTGAACTTTATATTTTGTTATGGTGACAGAGCTTTGGACGAACAGGTCGATCCTGGGGAGGTCAACTCTGACTACAAACAACAACAAAAGCGACAAAGAACCCTGATCATCAGCTCCTGACAGTGATTACAGTCTGGAGTTAATCAGAAACATCTAAGAAACAACCACGAATGCATTTAAGCAGATAAACAAACTCTGGCGCTTGTGTCACAACCACAAAAAGGCCGAGTTCCTCTGGACAGTTCCTGTTTGGCCAGAGTCATGTGACGGTGTGGAGTTTATTTATCTGGACTTTCCCCTAAACTCCACTCAGTAAAACATCTAACAGCTTAAATCACATCCACAGCCTGGCCCTGCCTCACGGAAACATCTGCGACACTGGTTATTCCAGGTTTTACAGCGGCGCGCACGGCCTTTTCACAAAACTAACCGACTTTAGCGGCTAATGCTAAAGCTAACGGGGCTACGGCGCCTCAGATACGGGGTTTAGCGGGGGATAAGCGGGTCACAGAGAGAGGCCAGGCCGGTGTGGAGGTCCGCGGGTCCTGGAGCTCCCTCAGCGGGGTGTCACATCTCTGGGACCAGGCTTCAGAGCCCCGGACCCGGCTAAAGAGTAAAGCTAAAGTGGCTAACGGCTAAAGCTAACGGGGCTACGGCGTCACAGAGCCAGGATTTAGCGGGGGGGAGGCGGGTCACAGTGCGCGGCCAGGCCGGTTAAAGGCTAAAGCTAACGGGGCTTAAGCTAACGGGGCTACGGTGCCTCAGAGCCGAGGTTTAGCGGGGGATAACCGGGTCACAGACAAAGGCCAGGCTGGTGTGGAGGTCCGCGGGCCCTGGAGCTCCCTCAGCGGGGTCTCACAGCTCCGGGACTCAGGCTAAAGGCACTCACCCCTCGGTCCTCTTCGCTCAGGAAGTCGGGTCCGTCGTCCAGCCCTTCCTGCTGCGGGACACAGAACGGGGACAGGCGTGAGACACGGGGGACAGAGGGGACATGCCCCGGACAGAGGACACAGCCGCTAAAACACTGACAAAAACATTTAATACTGATCCAGAGAAAAACACACTCACCATCATGGCGCCGACAGAGCGGAAGGGCTGCGGAAACGTCATCACGCACCGCCACGCACAGGACGAGAAGAAAACAAACAAACAAACTTCTTCTTGTTCTTGTGGTTTCCGGCCGACTCACGCCAGAAGGCGCATTACTGCCTTTCACTGGTGACTCGGGGTTACTACACCCCCACCTCACACTCGATCACACAGTCCGGTTAGAAAAATACAATCCATAAGGGCCTTGTAGGAGCCATTCCGGGTTTTGTAGGTTTTTCTCTTTAATACAGTGCAGTCGCCCTGTCCCATGTGCAGACAAACACCCCCAAAGCATGATGCTACCACCCCCATGCTTCACAGTAGGGATGGTGTTCTTGGGATGGTACTCATCATTCTTCTTCCTCCAAACACGTTTAGTGGAATTATCATCTGACCACATGACCTTCTCCCATGACTCCTCTGGATCATCCAGATGGTCCAAACTTCAGACGGGCCTTGACATGTGCTGGTTTAAGCAGGGGAACCTTCCGGGCCATACATGATTTCAAACCATGACGTCCTAGTGTATTACCAACAGTAACCGTGGAAACGGTGGTCCCAGCTCTTTTCAGGTCATTGACCAGCTCCTCCCGTGTAGTTCTGGGCTGATTTCTCACCTTTCTTAGGATCATGGAGACCCCACGAGGTGAGATCTTGCATGGAGCCCCAGTCCGAGGGAGATTGACAGTCATGTTTAGCTTCTTCCATTTTCTAATGATTGCTCCAACAGTGGACCTTTCTTCACCGAGCTGCTCGGCCAGTTCCCCGTAGCCCTTTCCAACCTTGTGGAGGTGGACAAGTGTCTCTAGTGTCTTTGGACAGATCTTTGGTCTGGGCCATGTTAGTAGTTGGAGTCTTACTGATTGTATGGGGTGGACAGGTGTCTTTATGCAGTAACCACCTCAAACAGGAGCATCTACATGTAGGATCATAAATGGAGGTGGACATTTTAAAGGCACTAACAGGTCTTTGAGGGTCAGAATTCTAGCTGATAGACAGATGTTCAAATACTTATTTTCCTCACAGTATCTGTGTGTGTGTATATATATATATATAATTTTTTTTTTTTATATGTGTGTGTAAGTAATGACAGGACACAGTTTGGTGCCACTCTGGTTTATTGTGGCTCAATCACTTTAAGGCTCTGCTTTGACGAAGCTGTGGTTAAACCAAGATCGACCGAAACCAAAACCAGGATAAAACAGACTAGCCTGGACTAAACCAGGACTAAACCAGGACTAAACCAGGACTAAACCAGGACTAAACCAGGACTAAACCAGGACTAAACCAGGACTAAACCAGGACTAAACCAGGGCTGCACGAGTCTCTGAATCCAAACACATTTGTACAAACTCTGATCGTCTTCACTCGGGGTCTGGAGGTTTTGAGGCTGATTTAGTGATTTTTTTTTGACACAAACTAAAGATCAGAGCGAGGCTGAGGCTCCGCCCCTCGTGCAGCCGTGGCCTAACCCGGGTTTTACAAAGTGGGATAAAAAAACAAAACAGAGAAGATACAAACGGGGCCTCGGTCGGGTCACGGTGAGAAAGCGGAGCAGGATCTGCAGACGCCGATTGTTTTGATCGAATCAAGTTTTGAAAATCACAGATTTAGTTTTGGACGTTTAAATAAAACACGCCGCTGCAGATCCTCACGCAGGCCTTCAGGTACTGCAGTATGTGGAGTATTCATAGTGTTTGTAGTATTTGTAGTAGTATTGGTAGGAGGTGCAGATGTAGTGTTAAACCAACGCCACAGTGAATAAATAAACTTCTTTTTCGATTCGTTTTTTGGCAAAAATACTTTTTTTATCAGATTCTTTTTCCTTCATTGAAACAGAAACAAAACAGACAAAGTGTTTTTCCTTCAGTGGAAACAAACAGAACCTAAAGAACTTCCTTCAGACGGCGAGCGGCGGTGGGCGGGGCAGGTGGGCGGGGTTAGGGCGTCAGGATGGCACGTGATTGGCTGTGGCGATCGCCCGTCACAGAGGCTTTCCCTCCAGCGTCACCACGACTCCGCCCAGTTTATCGGCGAGGTTCGAGCGGTCCTGGATGTCGTCCAGACCGTTGACCTGCCACTCGTGCTTTATCCCTGAAACAGAGGAAACAGTCACAGGTTCGAGTTTTATCCCTGAAACAGAGGAAACAGTCACAGGTTCGAGTTTTATCCCTGAAACAGAAGCTTCATTTAATATGTAACTGCCTCGGCGCATCATTACCTCAGTCATTTTGTATCGTTACAATATCAATAATGAACAATATATAAAAAACAACAACAGAACAATTTATTTAATTTAATTTGAAGGTCTGACTCTGCTCTTGTCAAACATGTACAACGGTCTGAATATTTGAGTCTGATGTGCCGCCGTTATTGGAAAAGCTTCTTTACAAACGACTTTGTCCCCGAGGCCAATTCAAACATTCATTATTTAAAACTATTTCACTGCACAAATACAAACGGGTTTTTAATCTACTGTAGTTTTAGTATCGAATTAATTACAGCTTTTACTACAAGAACCTGAAAAAACAAACTCAAACTGTTCTGATGTCGATAAAACAGAGAATATAGTTTATAATAAAAAGATTTAATTAATTATTTTGAATTTGAAATGTTCGGCTCAGGACTGAATACTTTAGTACTTTATTTGTCCACCACACATCAACACACAAGTACACACAACAAAATACCCCCCCCCCCCGCAGGCGGGCACACGCACACACAGGTTATGATTACAAGTACTTTAGTACTTTGTACAGCAAATACTGCAGTACTTGTACTTCATTATTATGGAACGTCTTGGTCTAAATAATAAATACTCAATAAATACCTGTGAACTTTTTTTTGATGGCGTCTTTGGAGCTGGCGTAGATCATCTTACTCTTGAGCGGAGCGCTCTCTGGAGCCCTGGAGGACAGAGGGAGGGGAGAGTTCAGCATCCCCGTGTGGTTTGTGCGATGGTTGTCATGGTAACAGTAACAGTGCGGTCGGAACCTCACGATTCGCCGATGCTGATAATCCATATATCGCACAATAACTGCCATTTGTCAAGATTAAAGAAACATAAAATGTTTAACCTTTTTTAACACGCAGCGTATTATTCAGGATTTACTTTAGTTTCCTTTTTCTGAAATGAGTGAAAACATGAATAAATGAACTTCATTTACATTTTAATAAACAATCACCGTCTTGTTTGAAACGGAATAAATCAAACCCATTAATCTCATTAATCATTAAAGTCATAAATCAGTGTGTGGTCTAAGTGCTGCCCTCTGCTGGTCTGACTCGTCATTACGCTCTATAGGCTCAATGCAAACACGTGACTTCCAAGTGGATCCTGAGTCTCCGTCAAGTGACTCGTGTTCAAAACATCACGTTGGAGGTAAAGTCTCGACTGCAGGAAACGTCTGTTTGTTTAGACTTTTTATCTCAGCGCTAACGGCTGGCATCAACAACACCACACAAATTAAACGTCTAATAAGTATTTATACTAAAGGCAGATTATATTTTGAGCAGCTCCTTTAAAATCTTGTAAACGTTTTCATTTTTAATTCGTGTTAGCCGTTAGCTTCAAGACAAAAACACTTCCTGTGATGAGCAGGAAGTTTTGCTCCTGACGTGATGTTTTTAACCTGAGGCTGTGACTCCACCAGAAACTCACCGTCTGCCCTGGAATCTTCAGCTATAGATTTATCGAGACCTCACAGGGAAATAACGGAGACAAGAAACGCAAACGACTACTTAGAATCCACTCGGAAGTCACGTGACGCTCGCGTGTACAGCGCATTAACTCTGAAAACTGTGGAGCCTCATTAATATGCATGACATCATCAAAAGTATCGGCATCAGAATAAAAAGTATCGGTATCGTAGGGAAACGCCACTTTTTTAACTTTCACCAAATCTGATGTCATTGAATTTTAAGTTTAGCCAATATTTAATATTCACAAATAAAAGAAAAGTATTTAATGGCTGCCCCAGCCCGTCCGCTCGGACTCGGCCCCCGTCCGCTCGGACTCGGCCCCCGTCCGCTCGGACTCGGCCCCCGTCCGCTCGGACTCGGCCCCCGTCCGCTGGACTCGGCCCCCGTCCGCTCGGACTCGGCCCCCGTCCGCTCGGACTCGGCCCCCGTCCGCTCGGACTCGGCCCCCGTCCGCTGGACTCGGCCCGGCTCACGCGTGTGTTTTTGCTCAGCTAAGAGAGGAAAGAGATTTGCTACGGAGCCATAAACGTGCAGTAGGTAAACTTCTCTGAAGTCCATGAGTCTTCACCTCTTCACTCACTGTAGAAAACAAACGTTACGTATGTAACTACGTATGTAACTACGGTTCTATGAATCCTGAATGACCGGCAGAGGCGGTGCTTTAAACACTGAGTATCTCCTTCACGCATGTGCAGTTTGAGAAGTAATACCAAAAACATCACACCTGTGACCCCCGGATGACCAACAGGAGGCTGTAGCTCCACAGCTGAGCCTCTATTCCTAAACAATCTTCTCACGAAAACACCAAGCTGAGTGACAAAAGCTCTGGCGGTCATTCGGGATTCATAGAACCATAGTTACATACGTAACCTTTGTTCTATTTCATCCCTGCTGACCGCTAGAGGCGTGGCTTTAAGCACTGAATGACCAATACCAACTATGTCCTGAGGAATCCTGAGAACAGAAGTCACTGTGGACTCGAGACTCCGATCACAAACCACAGTGAGACACGGTGAGAACCAGGTGAACGCCGACAGATCAGCAGTCCAGACTGCACAGTGCACAGGGAATGGGACAAACCCATAAAGAGACTCCCTTCAAGGGAATGGTGCACGTTCCGAAAAGAGGGATGGCGGCCAGACCACAAGCAACGGTAATACCGCCCAAGTAAAGACACTTCGTCATGAAGACCAGACGACCAACAGGCTCTGCTACCGTCTCCAGCCATGAGAATCACCAATCATGCACTCACACTTTAGAGAACCAGCCTGCCCGGAGGAGGCCACAGTGAACCAAGAGAGACTAACGCACCCTGGCATAGGGAACATACTCCCCCCACATAAAGGAGAAAATCTGCATGGGACAACAGTCCAAACAAAACCGGTTATAACAAAGCAAACCTGAACATGAAAAGGACCACAGCCCGTCGTAAGACAAGGCCGGAGCACTAACCATCACACCCCAGGACAAAACACTGGAGGTAGAACATTGTCACACCAGGACAGAAACAATTGCAAACAGTGGAACACTGAGAAGCCCCAGCCCTGGTGAAGGCCTATAGACACTCATGGCCACAAAAGCCCATGACTCCATCTTACAGACGTGATGGTACAAGAAAACCTCAACCATTGATCACCATAAACAAACCCAGGAAGAACCTGCGAGGGCACAGACCAGCCAGAGTACAGGCAATGTTCAGCTCCGGAGCAGAACTGCAGGCCTGATCCGCCTCAGATGCTGTACTGTTGAGAGCAGCATCTGCTGGCCCCGTGTGCCTAGTGTGTCCACTGAGAAACAGCCAGGCAAATAAAACCATATGCCTGATTCTTCAGGAGGAACTGCACGCCAGACTGGCCGAAAAACGACGACCGACTAAGCCCTTGTGCCACAAAACCACAGAGCACCATCTCTGCGGAATGGACGCCGGCGACCTCTCACCAGGACGGCAGGACACGGTACATACATGAGTCATCAGACCAAAAATAAACCCGCCGATGCAACAGTGGGCAGGAGCGCCGGCCTCAGCTACATTGTGCACAACTGCAAACATCTGCTCACCATCGGAAGCTGTGTGAAACCTCTGAAGACATTTACCGGCGCTGATGTTGCATAAGGAAGTGACAAACTGTACCCCTGAGTTTCCAAAAGAGACCCCACAGCGACACTAGGCCAGGTATGCGTCACACACAACTCTCCATCCCCTCTGGAAAAAGTGGCTTCAACCGACGCTGTAGCAGGCAGGGAAGCCATATCCACAGTCACCTGTAGGCCACAGCCCGGCGAGGAGGCGTGTCCACAGCCTTCACCAGCTGGCCACGAGCCAACACAGAAGCAGTGCAGAGGAAATGCATAGACGCCACATCTGGGGGGGGGGGGGAGTGAAAGCACTGCTTCACCAGCCACAGGTTATCTAGACACAACATCGTGGTAATCCATGTAGGCCAGGGGAACGCAGCCTTCACCGACGGGCACAGCCAACACAAAAACTACAATGTGTAGCAGTAGCCTACTGAGCAAACCACCAATCAGCCAGTCACAGTACACGGTACCTGTGCCCGAACTCGCCGCCATCTCCAATACATGTTTGCAGTCAGTCTGCAACAAAGACAGAAAGCAACGATGACCCTCAGCCAAACCAAACAGACTGAATAAGTCTACCCAACGGGCATTACCCGGGCCCTGAACCATAACACGAACCACGAGCCGCGAAACATCAGGCCACTGGCACAACATCCATGTGACAAAAGCTTAGGCCTAAATATTATCCAACTAATCGAGGTTACTGAGAAAATGTGCACACGCCGTGTCAGCCATCTTGAGAAGGCTTTCAAAACCGGCTAACTTCAGATGCAGAAAGGTGGAAGGGCCTTCCCCGTGAGCCCCTAAACCAGCAGAGGTGAACATGAAAGCCATTACCATCTCCATAGTCAGCCATGGGGCTGAGGGGACAACACGATGCTAGCTAGCGCACATTAGCATAGCTCAAATGAGGCGGCTAATGCGTCCACAAGATGTCCGGCACCGTAGCCCGGGTGAGGCCGACAACCCAGCAGGTGAGTAAAGTACAGACAAGCTAACCTTTCAAGAGAGAAAAGCCATCGCAGCCCAAGGAGGGCGGAATCATCTGCAACCCCGACTGACCAGACACCGGACTCCACGAGCAAAGCAACACGGAACACGCCATATTCCAAACCGAACACGACAAGAAAAAAGGAACAGAGGCTCCTGGTTATTCACCCGGGGTCACAGGTGTGATGTGTTTGGTTTTACCACTCCAACTCATGGTTGAAGGAGATATTCAGAGCTTAAAGCGCCTCCTCTGGAGGTCAGGGATGAAATAGAACTATTAATGCATTAATAAATATAATAAATATAATGTTACAGTGAGTCATGGAGAGTCTTTGGCCTCAAGTCCAAGTTCAGTCTCGTCACAAACAGTAAATCCTAAGACGAGTCGAGACTTTCTGGATCAAAGCTCCAGAAAGTCTCAAGTCACGTGACTCGATTCTCCCACCTCTGAGTATTACTGAGTATTACTGAGTATTACTGAGTAACAGGTCCTCCTCGCTCTCACAGGTTTGTACAGATGTAGTTTTATCAGTAGTTACGTAAGTAGTGGTGTTGTTGGTTGTTGTAGTAGTATTAGTAGTGATAGTACTATTACTGAGTATTACTGTAGTAAATACCAGAAGACAAAGACCAGGTCCTCCTTCTTGCTCTCGCGCGTCTCGTACGTGGCGTCGTAGAGGCAGTAGCGACAGTCGTCGGGCGGGAGCATCTTGACGAAGCAGCCGTACGGATCGTCCACCGTTTCTCCGATGTCTCCGACCAGGATCTGTTTTCCCTCCTCCACGATGATCTTCTTCCTGTCGTCCGACAGACAGAACAGAACCGCCTTCTTACGCTTCTTCACCTCGTCCTGCGTCGACGACTTACGCACCTTCATCTCATTAAACACTTTGATCACCTCGTCATTCACGGTCACGCCTGACGCCTGAGGGGCAGAAACAGGGAATAATAACCACAGCCTGAGGGGCAGAAACAGGGATTCATAACCACAGCCTGAGGGGCAGAAACAGGGATTAATAACCACAGCCTGAGGGGCAGAAACAGGGATTCATAACCACAGCCTGAGGGGCAGAAACAGGGATTAATAACCACAGCCTGAGGGGCAGAAACAGGGATTCATAACCACAGCCTGAGGGGCAGAAACAGGGAATAATAACCACAGCCTGAGGGGCAGAAACAGGGATTCATAACCACAGCCTGAGGGGCAGAAACAGGGATTAATAACCACAGCCTGAGGGGCAGAAACAGGGATTCATAACCACAGCCTGAGGGGCAGAAACAGGGATTCATAAGTACAACCTCCTACATCCTCCCACAACCCCGTACATCCTCGCCACAACCCCCTACATCCTCCCACAACCCCCTACATCCTCCCACAACCCCCTACATCCTCCCCACAACCCCCTACATCCTCCCACAACCCCCTACATCCTCGCCACAACCCCCTACATCCTCCCACAACCCCCTACATCCTCCCCACAACCCCCTACATCCTCCCACAACCTCCTACATCCTCCCACAACCCCCTACATCCTCGCCACAACCCCCTACATCCTCCCACAACCCCCTACATCCTCCCCACAACCCCCTACATCCTCCCACAACCCCCTACATCCTCCCCACAACCCCCTACATCCTCCCACAACCTCCTACATCCTCCCCACAACCCCCTACATCCTCCCACAACCTCCTACATCCTCCCACAACCCCCTACATCCTCCCACAACCTCCTACATCCTCCCACAACCTCCTACATCCTCCCACAACCTCCTACATCCTCCCCACAACCCCCTACATCCTCCCACAACCTCCTACATCCTCCCACAACCCCCTACATCCTCCCACAACCTCCTACATCCTCCCACAACCTCCTACATCCTCCCACAACCTCCTACATCCTCCCACAACCCCCTACATCCTCCCACAACCTCCTACAACCTCCCACAACCTCCTACATCCTCCCACAACCTCCTACATCGTCCCACATCCTCCCCACAACCCCCTACATCCTCCCACAACCTCCTACATCCTCCCACAACCCCCTACATCCTCCCACAACCTCCTACATCCTCCCACAACCCCCTACATCCTCCCACAACCTCCTACATCCTCCCACAACCCCCTACATCCTCCCACAACCTCCTACAACCTCCCACAACCCCCTACATCCTCCCACAACCTCCCAACTCATTATCTTATGGCTATAATTAGAAAAACACCTTATTTATACATAACTATAATGGCAATCTGTGAAAGTATTCAAAGTAATCAGAATACTCTGATTACACAAAATAACAATACATTTTAAGGCAAGTATTTAGTAACTAAATACAATTTCAGAGTATTCTCGTCCACACTGGGATTAGCTTAATTTAGCTCCAAACTAAAGCTCAGTGAAGATAAACAGATGTTTTCAGAACCTGGAGAATTCAATCTCTGTTAGTTTTAAAGCAGAACTAAGTAACTCTCGCCCCTAGAGGCCATAAGCGCAACTGCAGGAGTCGTAGCAAGTTACGATTTTCTAACTTATTAAATGTCTTGTAGAGTCAATCCTACGCTGACAGAAAAGACAAAGGGACAGACGAATGTTGTTCATCCAGTTACACAATGGAAATAGTTTGTTTCACTCAAACTTGGCTGTAAATACTGTTTAAGTGGCGCTAGCCCGCAGTTAGCTTTGCCTGCTAGCCTGTTAGCTTCTCCTTCGTGATTCTATTAGTGTGTATTGGTGACTCCGACCCGGTGGCAGTCAAGTTGCATGCATGGTTTCCTGTCCAGAGACACCAGGAGATGAAAGACCCCCCAATCATCCCATTAACACTTGTATCACCCCCAGAGGGACGGGAAGGACTCACGGGGCTCTCCCTGGGGCCTGAGGAGGCCCTCCCTGGGGCCTGAGGAGGCTCTCCCTGGGGCCTCATGGGCCTCTCCTCGGGGCCGGAGGGGCCAGTAAGATGGCGGGGCCCAGGCCTCGGGCTGGAGCTCTCTCACAGGCGCCCGGTGCTCGGGGGGAGAGACTGCGGAGCCTGAAATGACCCGTGTGTCTGATGAACTTTACATTTGAGCGGGTGAAGCGGGGATAAAGAGCTGATAAAGCGGTGGTAAAGCGGTGGTAAAGCGGTGATAAAGCGGTGGTAAAGCGGTGATAAAGCGGTGTTTTACTGAACTGCAGCTAAAGTCCAGGAGCGGCGCGTGCGCGTCAATCAGAGCGTGATGCTAATGCTAAAGCTAACCCTGACTCAGTCCGTTATTCAGACACAAACTCCACAATCTGACAGTCTCTGACCGAGTAAAGCTCTGGTTTTCACCCCGCTGGGAGTCTTTCCCCCTCGGCTTCAGAGGACAGGCCTGGTCCGCAGAGAAATATTTATTATTTTATTGTTTTATTGTCGGAGGTTAAAGGTCCGGAGCTGCATTCCTTCCTTCGGCCGCACATTTCCCTCCGCGGCTCCGGGATTCAGGCCCAAACCCGCCGCTTCATTCATTCTTTCACCAATAAATATAAAATATAAAATCAACCTAAGCGGTCGGAGATACGTGGGGCCGGCGGTGGAGGGTTTAAAGCCGCCGTGAGCCGCTCGGGGCCCGGGGAAAGAGCGCCGTTAGCCGGGATTAGCCGTTAGCTCCGGTGGAATAACGGTCCTCCGGAGAGAGGCCTCCGGCAGGGACAGAGACACCCGGGACAGGGGGACACGCGGCGGGGACACTCACCATGGTTTCCTCGGTGGTGGTTGGCCGTAGATCGAGTCCTGGTGTCGGTGAAAAGGAGCCGTGAGGAGCCGCTGAATGAACTGGAGCCGAGGAGGAGCCACGGGAGAAGGAGGGACAGAGAGAGTTCAGCTCCAACTCAGCCCGGAATCTGAGCAGAGTCAGGTTTCTGCGGAAATCACTCTGAGACTAAAGGAAAACTCTGAAATAAAAGTCTGAAAACGCTCTGAGACTAAAGGGAAAGTCTGAAATCACTCTGAGACTAAAGGGAAAGTCTGAAATAAAAGTTTGAAATCACTCTGAGACTAAAGGAAAACTCTGAAATCACTCTGAGACTAAAGGGAAAGTCTTAAATTACTCTGAGACTAAAGGGAAAGTCTGAAATCACTCTGAGACTAAAGGGAAAGTCTGAAATAAAAGTCTGAAATCACTCTGAGACTAAAGGGAAAGTCTGAAATCACTCTGAGACTAAAGGGAAAGTCTGAAATAAAAGTCTGAAATCACTTTGAGACTAAAGGGAAAGTCTGAAATCACTCTGAGATTAAAGGGAAAGTCTGAAATAAAAGTCTGTAATCACCCTGAGACTAAAGGGAAAGTCTGAAATCACTCTGAGACTAAAGGGAAAGTCTGAAATAAAAGTCTGTAATCACCCTGAGACTAAAGGGAAAGTCTGAAATAAAAGTCTGTAATCACTCTGAGACTAAAGGGAAAGTCTGTAATCACTCTGAGACTAAAGGGAAAGTCTGAAATCACTTTGAGACTAAAGGGAAAGTCTGAAATAAAAGTCTGAAATCACTCTGAGACTAAAGGGAAAGTCTGAAATCACTCTGAGACTAAAGGGAAAGTCTGAAATAAAAGTCTGAAATCACTCTGAGACTAAAGGAAAACTCTGAAATAAAAGTCTGAAAACGCTCTGAGACTAAAGGGAAAGTCTGAAATAAAAGTCTGAAAACGCTCTGAGACTAAAGGGAAAGTCTGAAAGAAAAGTTTGAAATCACTCTGAGACTAAAGGAAAACTCTGAAATCACTCTGAGATTAAAAAGGGAAAGTCTGAAATCACTTTGAGACTAAAGGGAAAGTCTGAAATAAAAGTCTGTAATCACTCTGAGACTAAAGGGAAAGTCTGAAATAAAAGTCTGTAATCACCCTGAGACTAAAGGGAAAGTCTGAAATCACTCTGAGACTAAAGGGAAAGTCTGAAATAAAAGTCTGTAATCACTCTGAGACTAAAGGGAAAGTCTGAAATCACTTTGAGACTAAAGGGAAAGTCTGAAATCACTCTGAGACTAAAGGGAAAGTCTGAAATCACTTTGAGACTAAAGGGAAAGTCTGAAATCACTCTGAGACTAAAGGGAAAGTCTGAAATCACTCTGAGACTAAAGGGAAAGTCTGAAATAAAAGTCTGTAATCACTCTGAGACTAAAGGGAAAGTCTGAAATAAAAGTCTGTAATCACCCTGAGACTAAAGGGAAAGTCTGTAATCACTCTGAGACTAAAGGGAAAGTCTGAAATAAAAGTCTGTAATCACTCTGAGACTAAAGGGAAAGTCTGAAATAAAAGTCTGAAAACGCTCTGAGACTAAAGGGAAAGTCTGAAATAAAAGTCTGAAAACGCTCTGAGACTAAAGGGAAAGTCTGAAATAAAAGTCTGAAATCACTCTGAGACTAAAGGAAAACTCTGAAATAAAAGTCTGAAAACGCTCTGAGACTAAAGGGAAAGTCTGAAATAAAAGTCTGAAAACGCTCTGAGACTAAAGGGAAAGTCTGAAATCACTCTGAGACTAAAGGGAAAGTCTGAAATCACTCTGAGACTAAAGGGAAAGTCTGAAATCACTTTGAGACTAAAGGGAAAGTCTGAAATCACTCTGAGACTAAAGGGAAAGTCTGAAATCACTCTGAGACTAAAGGGAAAGTCTGAAATCACTCTGAGACTAAAGGGAAAGTCTGAAATAAAAGTCTGTAATCACCCTGAGACTAAAGGGAAAGTCTGAAATAAAAGTCTGTAATCACCCTGAGACTAAAGGGAAAGTCTGAAATCACTCTGAGACTAAAGGGAAAGTCTGAAATCACTCTGAGACTAAAGGGAAAGTCTGAAATCACTTTGAGACTAAAGGGAAAGTCTGAAATAAAAGTCTGTAATCACTCTGAGACTAAAGGGAAAGTCTGAAATCACTCTGAGACTAAAGGGAAAGTCTGAAATCACTCTGAGACTAAAGGGAAAGTCTGAAATCACTTTGAGACTAAAGGGAAAGTCTGAAATTAAAGTCTGTAATCACTGAGACTAAAGGGAAAGTCTGAAATAAAAGTCTGT
This sequence comes from Proterorhinus semilunaris, assembly GCA_021464625.1. Taxonomy (NCBI): domain Eukaryota; kingdom Metazoa; phylum Chordata; class Actinopteri; order Gobiiformes; family Gobiidae; genus Proterorhinus; species Proterorhinus semilunaris. The sequence continues at coordinate 31,534,735 of CM038361.1, read as the reverse complement.
AATCACCCTGAGACTAAAGGGAAAGTCTGAAATCACTCTGAGATTAAAGGGAAAGTCTGTAATCACTCTGAGATTAAAGGGAAAGTCTGAAATAAAAGTCTGAAATCACTCTGAGACTAAAGGGAAAGTCTGAAATCACTCTGAGACTAAAGGGAAAGTCTGAAATAAAAGTTTGAAATCACTTTGAGACTAAAGGGAAAGTCTGAAATCACTCTGAGACTAAAGGGAAAGTCTGAAATCACTTTGAGACTAAAGGGAAAGTCTGAAATCGCTGAGACTAAAGGGAAAGTCTGAAATCACTCTGAGACTAAAGGGAAAGTCTGAAATCACTTTGAGACTAAAGGGAAAGTCTGAAATCGCTGAGACTAAAGGGAAAGTCTGAAATAAAAGTCTGAAATCCCTCTGAGACTAAAGGGAAAGTCTGAAATAAAACTCTGAGACTATATAAACACTCAGAGGACCTCCTTTACATAAACGCCCCCCAGTACCTCCCCACAGACCTCTTCCAATCGTGTTTATAATGGAGTCCATGTGGCAGAAGAGTCAAAATGAAACCAGACGAGACGTTTCTCTATAAAACTTTGACACTTTTATTATTTATCAAACACAAAACTGAGGGAAAAAGGGAAAAAACAAAATGTTCGTAATAAATTAAAAACTAAAGCAGTAGTTCAACACAAAAACTACAAACCCCACGAGCTCCGAGAGGGAAACCAGGGAATCCATTTTCAGGAAGGAAAAAAAACGACAGACTTCATGAACGCTCGGAGGAAACATCGTTACTCATGTTCATAACGTGTTACTCATGTTCATAACGTGTTACTCATGTTCATAACGTGTTACTCATGTCCATAACGTGTTGGTCATTTAGAAACGTCACATTAAGGTCATTTATCGACACAGAACAAATCAAATGTTGAGATCCTGAGCGACTTCACGTTTGTTTTTATAAATGACCAACATTGAACTTCATTCATTTGGAAAAAGTGAATCTTTGTTCCAGTGATTTGTCTTCTACATGTAACTCATGACCGGCCGTTAACGAGGATTTAAAGCTAATGTTTAGAAACGTCCCTGAGTTTCACAGATTTAAACACGTTAGTTTAAAGTTATTTCTGTCGGACGTCACAAAAACAAAACTGATTTTCCTGAGATTCAATGTTCCATCTTTAAGGCGACGCTGCAGGAGAAACCATCTGGAATAAACGAGTTATTAGTGGAAACATTCAAACTCCTCCCTGCAGTCGAGTGGGAGCCTGTAGGAGCCTTTCCTGCTACACGTGGATACCAAACATGTCAGTATTTGTGAAGGAATAAGCGTGGGAAAGACCGGGGAGCGCAGCGGCCATGTTGGAGGACATTTGACAAAATGTTCAAAAACTTTTTCAAAAACATTTCCAGACTGCTACTTCCTGGATAAACCTTGACAAAACTCCAGAATAAACTCGGTAAAAAAAGAGTTCGTTTTTGCTCAGACGTTCAGGAGGAAACTAGACACTAAGATCTAAACTCTGAAGCGTCCGTGTTTCTCCTGCAGCTTCTGGCTTTCAGGAGGAGGTTCGCGTTTTAGTCCCAGTTCAGTCGATCTTTATTGATTATTGATGGTTCTAACGTTCTCCCTGTGGGCGTTGGTCAGTGCCTGGAGCGTTTGGCGGCCGGTTCTTCTCCTCCGCTCAGGCCGATGCTGCGGACCTCAGCGTGGAAGAACTCCTGCAGGCGGAGGCCGGCCTTGGCCTCGTTGCTGTGGCGCGGGTTGTATTCCAGACAGTTGGAGAACATGAGCTCCACGTCAGCCACGAACTCGGCTGCAACACAAACACACACCAGGTTAGAACAAGAGCCACGGGGGCGTGTCCCTGGGACTGTGGGCGTGACTCTCTCAGCGAGGGGGCGTGTCCCTGGGACTGTGGGCGTGACTCTCTCAGCGAGGGGCGTGTCCCTGGGACTGTGGGCGTGACTCTCAGCGAGGGGCGTGTCCCTGGGACTGTGGGCGTGACTCTCAGCGAGGGGCGTGTCCCTGGGACTGTGGGCGTGACTCTCTCAGCGAGGGGCGTGTCCCTGGGACTGTGGGCGTGACTCTCAGCGAGGGGCGTGTCCCTGGGACTGTGGGCGTGTCTCTCAGCGAGGGTGCGTGTCTCTCAGCGAGGGGGCCTGTCTATCTCAGCGAGGGGGCCTGTCTATCTCAGCGAGGGGGCCTGTCTATCTCAGCGAGGGGGCCTGTCTATCTCAGCGAGGGGGCGTGTCTATCTCAGCGAGGGGGCCCGTCTATCTCAGCGAGGGGGCCCGTCTATCTCAGCGAGGGGGCCCGTCTATCTCAGCGAGGGGGCCCGTCTATCTCAGCGAGGGGGCCCGTCTATCTCAGCGAGGGGGCGTGTCTCTCTCAGCGAGGGGGCGTGTCTCTCTCAGCGAGGGGGCGTGTCTATCTCAGCGAGGGGGCGTGTCTATCTCAGCGAGGGGGCGTGTCTCTGGGACAGCTCACTGACCTGCAGACTTGTACTGGCAGTTGTTGACCTTCTCCCGGATGGTGCTGAGGGCGATGGGTTTCTGGATGATGTCGTAATAATCCGGGACCTGGAACAGAAACGAGACGAATGAGCTCAAACCTAAACGCTCCTCAGACGTTCTCCTGCAGTTTGAGACTGCCTCGTGTAGTAGTCAGTCGTCGTAGTAGTAGTCAGTCGTCGTAGTAGTCAGTCGTCGTAGTAGTAGTCAGTCGTAGTAGTAGTCAGTCGTAGTAGTAGTCAGTCGTAGTAGTAGTCAGTCGTCGTAGTAGTCAGTCGTCGTAGTAGTAGTCAGTCGTAGTAGTCAGTCGTAGTAGTAGTCAGTCGTAGTAGTAGTCAGTCGTCGTAGTAGTCAGTCGTCGTAGTAGTCAGTCGTAGTAGTCAGTCGTAGTAGTAGTCAGTCGTAGTAGTAGTCAGTCGTAGTAGTAGTCAGTCGTCGTAGTAGTCAGTCGTAGTAGTAGTCAGTCGTAGTAGTAGTCAGTCGTCGTAGTAGTAGTCAGTCGTCGTAGTAGTAGTCAGCCGTCGTAGTAGTAGTCAGCCGTCGTAGTAGTAGTCAGTCGTCGTAGTAGTCAGTCGTCGTAGTAGTAGTCAGTCGTAGTAGTAGTCAGTCGTAGTAGTAGTCAGTCGTAGTAGTAGTCAGTCGTAGTAGTAGTCAGTCGTAGTAGTAGTCAGTCGTAGTAGTAGTCAGTCGTCGTAGTAGTCAGTCGTCGTAGTAGTAGTCAGTCGTCGTAGTAGTAGTCAGTCGTAGTAGTAGTCAGTCGTCGTAGTAGTAGTCAGTCGTAGTAGTAGTCAGTCGTCGTAGTAGTAGTCAGTCGTCGTAGTAGTAGTCAGTCGTCGTAGTAGTAGTCAGTCGTCGTAGTAGTAGTCAGTCGTCGTAGTAGTCAGTCGTCGTAGTAGTAGTCAGTCGTCGTAGTAGTAGTCAGTCGTCGTAGTAGTAGTCAGTCGTCGTAGTAGTAGTCAGTCGTCGTAGTAGTAGTCAGTCGTAGTAGTAGTCAGTCGTCGTAGTAGTAGTCAGTCGTAGTAGTAGTCAGTCGTCGTAGTAGTAGTCAGTCGTCGTAGTAGTAGTCAGTCGTCGTAGTAGTAGTCAGTCGTCGTAGTAGTAGTCAGTCGTCGTAGTAGTAGTCAGTCGTAGTAGTAGTCAGTCGTCGTAGTAGTAGTCAGTCGTCGTAGTAGTAGTCAGTCGTCGTAGTAGTAGTCAGTCGTCGTAGTAGTCAGTCGTCGTAGTAGTAGTCAGTCGTCGTAGTAGTAGTTAGTCGTAGTAGTAGTCAGTCGTCGTAGTAGTAGTCAGTCGTAGTAGTAGTCAGTCGTCGTACTAGGTAGTCAGTCGTAGTAGTCAGTCGTAGTAGTCAGTCGTCGTAGTCAGTCGTCGTAGTAGTAGTCAGTCGTCGTAGTAGTAGTTAGTCGTAGTAGTAGTCAGTCGTCGTAGTAGTAGTCAGTCGTCGTAGTAGTAGTCAGTCGTCGTAGTAGTAGTTAGTCGTAGTAGTAGTCAGTCGTCGTAGTAGTAGTCAGTCGTAGTAGTAGTCAGTCGTCGTAGTAGTAGTCAGTCGTAGTAGTCAGTCGTAGTTGTCAGTCGTAGTAGTCAGTCGTAGTAGTAGTCAGTCGTCGTAGTAGTAGTCAGTCGTAGTAGTAGTCAGTCATCGTAGTAGTAGTCAGTCGTCGTAGTAGTAGTCAGTCGTCGTAGTAGTAGTCAGTCGTAGTAGTAGTCAGTCGTCGTAGTAGTAGTCAGTCGTCGTAGTAGTAGTTAGTCGTAGTAGTAGTCAGTCGTCGTAGTAGTAGTCAGTCGTAGTAGTAGTCAGTCGTCGTACTAGGTAGTCAGTCGTAGTAGTCAGTCGTAGTAGTCAGTCGTCGTAGTCAGTCGTCGTAGTAGTAGTCAGTCGTCGTAGTAGTAGTTAGTCGTAGTAGTAGTCAGTCGTCGTAGTAGTAGTCAGTCGTCGTAGTAGTAGTCAGTCGTAGTAGTAGTCAGTCGTCGTACTAGGTAGTCAGTCGTAGTAGTCAGTCGTAGTAGTCAGTCGTAGTAGTCAGTCGTAGTAGTAGTCAGTCGTCGTAGTCAGTCGTCGTAGTAGTAGCATGGGTTAAAGTTGAAAAAATTCATGAGCCTGAACTTTTATGAATCATAGAATGATCACTAATAAGTGTTTTTTATAAGCGCCTTTATACGCTCATACATATTATTTATATCTATTTAATGCCAACAACTGATGTTTATTCACTTGTTGGCAATAAATACATCATCTGCAAGTACCCCTAGTTTGGATTTGTGTGATAATGTAAAAAAAAAAAAAAAACATACCACATCACAGTAAGTGAATATACCATTTTCTTTTTTTCATTATTATTAATGTTATTACTAATATTTTATAAATGTGTAAACTGATTAAACATCCAAACTAGACATCAGACGCGGTCAGTCATTGAAGTAGGGGTCTCACTGGTAGTGGTCGCTCCTAGTGATGGGATTTTCGGCTCTTTTGGCTCCCAAATGGCTCTTCTTTGTTTTACATAATACAGCTTAAATTTAGGAGAGGTTTTGATTCATGGCTTGTAAACTGAGCTTTTCGACTACTCCCTGCACTATAATTAAGAAAGACATTAAAAAGAACAGAACAATATTTTTTTCCATTGCTATAATGAAGTGATATTGGCTAATAGTGGTGTTTTGTCTTCAGGAATCAAAGTTGACTTTTCCAGGTGGTGGAGGCATTGTTTATTATAGCAACACACGCACTTTTAAGGCTGGTACATATATGTACTTTTTTTTTTAATTTACAGTCAAAATCCTTAGTGTTTCTCCCATAGCGTCTCCCCAGTCCCTCTGCTGCCTGTAGCTCCGCCCGTGGTCCTGCTCAGTCTGTAGCTGCTCGAGCCTCTCGCTGAGAGGAATACAGACTTCAGACATCACTGAAGTCCAGACTTTAGCCTGGACTCCTGTTGTACTTCTGCTTTAGTGGCTTTAATAATGCGCTCATACACATGAGGAAAAGGTCGACATTACGACGTGTATCGCCCTCCGCGCGTGATCGCATTGTTTATTTTTCACTCCACAAACCCAGCGCAACTTTATCTAACCATAAAACCGAAAATATGAGGCGGATCTTTCTCAAATAAGAAGTGGCTAAAAGCTAGAGATGTACTGACTACATTTATGGATTAGTTTAAGTTTGTAGAGATCTAGATTGTATGTAAACAGCAGGTTCGTTCCTTGTGGACGGGCAGCAGCTGCAGATGTTTTATCTACAGTATCCCTCTCCCCGAACGCATTTTAGTTTAGTTCTCTTACTCTTTTTCTTTTAGTCTTTGCCCTTCTCTATTCATCTCTAATTTAGCAGAGAGCAGTGCATGTAGAGCGTGATAAACATGCAATCTTTAAAAATAAAAAATAAATGGCTCACTTGTGGCTCTCATCGTTCACTTAACCGACTCGTTCGCGACCGCCCCATCACTAGTGGCTCCTGGTAGCGTAGTTGTGTGAGGTAGAGAACGGACAGCTGCAATGTGACGACTGTCTAGTTCGTGGCGATGAAAAACTTTCTTGCCACTTGTAGCATAGATTAGCTTCCTGGAGCGCAGTACGCAGACGCTAGCACCAGCTTCTCTCAATTTTCTGCACCAGCTGCCAAAAGGTTTATCATCTCGGCCCTTTTCCTCCATCCACGACCAGCGCCATTTATTTTTAACTCCCTCGTCTACTACGGCGATATTTTCCCCAGTTTTCAAAATGTTGCGCTCCATTCCGCTGGAGAACTTGTTTCGTGTAGTTTTCGTGCTAGCCGTTGCGCTGGCTGAACACCGCGCGTGCAGCGCTCACGAGCGCGCTCACAACACAACCTTGGCCAAAAGTCCCGCGCCAGTCTACTCCTGATTTGCTGTGTTTTGTTGCGCTATACACACGCAATCCTTTCATACAATTGATAGATCACACTTGAACCTTTTTCAAATGACAGCAATCATAATTTATTTATATATTTAAAAAAAAAAAAATAGTGATTTTATTTTTTTTCCTCACGCCGGATTTCCGGCACGGTGCCGGAAAACTTTAAGCCATGTAGTAGTCAGTCGTAGTAGTAGTCAGTCGTAGTAGTAGTCAGTCGTAGTAGTAGTCAGTCGTCGTAGTAGTCAGTCGTCGTAGTAGTCAGTCGTAGTAGTCAGTCGTAGTAGTAGTCAGTCGTAGTAGTAGTCAGTCGTAGTAGTAGTCAGTCGTCGTAGTAGTCAGTCGTCGTAGTAGTCAGTCGTAGTAGTCAGTCGTAGTAGTAGTCAGTCGTAGTAGTAGTCAGTCGTAGTAGTAGTCAGTCGTCGTAGTAGTCAGTCGTCGTAGTAGTCAGTCGTCGTAGTAGTCAGTCGTCGTAGTAGTCAGTCGTCGTAGTAGTCAGTCGTAGTAGTAGTCAGTCGTAGTAGTAGTCAGTCGTAGTAGTAGTCAGTCGTCGTAGTAGTCAGTCGTAGTAGTAGTCAGTCGTAGTAGTAGTCAGTCGTCGTAGTAGTCAGTCGTCGTAGTAGTCAGTCGTCGTAGTAGTCAGTCGTAGTAGTAGTCAGTCGTAGTAGTAGTCAGTCGTAGTAGTAGTCAGTCGTAGTAGTAGTCAGTCGTAGTAGTAGTCAGTCGTAGTAGTAGTCAGTCGTCGTAGTAGTCAGTCGTCGTAGTAGTCAGTCGTAGTAGTAGTCAGTCGTAGTAGTAGTCAGTCGTAGTAGTCAGTCGTAGTAGTCAGTCGTAGTAGTCAGTCGTAGTAGTCAGTCGTAGTAGTCAGTCGTAGTAGTCAGTCGTAGTAGTCAGTCGTAGTAGTCAGTCGTAGTAGTAGTCAGTCGTAGTAGTAGTCAGTCGTAGTAGTAGTCAGTCGTAGTAGTAGTAGTCAGTCGTAGTAGTCAGTCGTAGTAGTAGTAGTCAGTCGTAGTAGTCAGTCGTAGTAGTCAGTCGTAGTAGTCAGTCGTAGTAGTCAGTCGTAGTAGTCAGTCGTAGTAGTCAGTCGTAGTAGTCAGTCGTAGTAGTCAGTCGTAGTAGTCAGTTGTAATTAGTCGTAGTAGTTGGTTAGTCGTAGTTAGTTGGTTAGTTAGTAGTAGTTAGTTAGTCGTAGTTAGTTAGTCGTAGTTACTGCAGTCTCACCTGAGTGCGTGACACTAGTTTAACGAAAGGCCAGCTGTCCTCGTGTCGTAGTTAGTTAGTTGGTTCTAGTTAGTCGTAGTTGGTTAGTCGTAGTTGGTTAGTCGTAGTTGGTTAGTCGTAGTTGGTTAGTCGTAGTTACTGCAGTCTCACCTGAGTGCGTGACACTAGTTTAACGAAAGGCCAGCTGTCCTCGTGTCGTCCCAGCTCCACTGACAGATGTTCACAGGCCGACAGTTCGTGGACACCCTGGTTTCTCCCGGACGACCTCCTGCTGCCTGCAGAGGGGGCGGGGCCTGAGGGGAGCACGGGGCGGGGCGGTCTGGAGGGGGCGGAGCCTGACTGTGGGCTGGTCTTGGGTGTGGTTTTGGGCGTGGTCTTAGGCGTGGTTTTGGGCGTGGTCTGAGGCGTAGTTTTGCCGTTTGTCTCGCCGCTCCGGCGTGCGCTGCTGCGGCTGCCCGCTCTGGGAGGAGCCTTGGCTGTGGGAGGAGCCTTGGCTGTGGGAGGAGACGTCTTTTTACCCGATGACCTGCAAAGACAGCGTCAGGACTCATTGTTACTCAGGCCCGTCCTGCTACAGCCTGGCTCACACGGGAACATGGAACCGTTAGCGACGCCATATGAGGCGCAGCTAAAATAAACACACTCACACAAACCGAGCACGCCCCTCTTAACCCCGCCTTCACCGCGCACATTTTCTCCAGTTCGACTTAACCCTAATCTAAAGCTTCTTTAAAAAAAGGTGAGAAAACGAGACATAAATAAGGATGAAAACGCAACAAAAGAAACATCAAAAAGTTTTCAAAGGAGGCGTTGCACATATGCAGAGGCATGTAGGCTGTAGATTTGAGTAAAGCTGAACTGGAGAAAATGTGCTTGGCACAGGCGGGGGTTAAACAATGTTCTAGAGCAGCGTTTCCACAGCAGGAGTTTGTTTAGAGCAAAACACTGACTGAGTTTGGAAGCGAATACTTGAACAAACGTCTGAATGTTTTCTAATAAAGTTAGATTTGAGTAAATCTCCATCACTGCCTTGGAAAGACCTTCACGGCCGTAACAGTGAACTGGACCCCGGGACTGACCTGGGGGCGGTCTTTGCTGCCGACCCGCTGTTTTTAGGCGTGGCCTGTTGGCTCCTGGACGATGCTGATTGGTTCTTCCCCTTTGGAGGCGGGGCTGAGCTCTTCTTGCTGCGAAACACAATCGCCTGATTTAAAACGGGTTAAAGGTGAACTCTGCAGTGGGTGGGAGGGGCCTCACCTGGGGGGCGGGGCCTCCTCCTCAGACTCCTCCTCACTCTGCTCCTCCTCACTGTCCACCGTCTGGTCCGTGTCCTCCTCCTCCTCATCCACAGAGGAGCGGGATCTGGACGGGATTCGGCTGGACCTCTGTTTGGGTTTACAGTCCGGGCAGAACCAGTCGCCGGCCGGGACGGACTGAGCAAACAAAGCGTTTAAAAGTCACAGTAGTTCCAGAGTCACAAGGTCATCGAGACTTTTACGTTTCTGACATTTCAGACTCAGCACAGCCCCAACGCAAGAGTGACGGCGGTTTGTGCAACTCTGCGCGTGGACCTCGTTAGGGGGCGTTACCTTGAGTTTGGGGCGGAGACAGTGCGTGTGGGCGTTACCTTCAGTTTGGGGCGGAGACAGTGTGTGGGCGTTACCTTGAGTTTGGGGCGGAGACAGTGCGTGTGGACCTCGTTAAGGGCGTTACCTTGAGTTTGGGGCGGAGACAGTGCGTGTGGGCGTTACCTTGAGTTTGGGGCGGAGACAGTGCGTGTGGGCGTTACCTTGAGTTTGGGGCGGAGACAGTGCGTGTGGGCGTTACCTTGAGTTTGGGGCGGAGACAGTGCGTGTGGACCTCGTTAGGGGGCGTTACCTTCAGTTTGGGGCGGAGACAGTGCGTGTGGTGGCCGCGGTCGCAGCCATCACACAGTAACATGTTGTCGGCGTCTCCTTTGCGGCGGCAGAGTCGACAGCGAGCGTTTAGCACCGAGCGAGCCCAGAGGATGCTGCGCTCCAGGGACGAGAGGTGCACGAACACCTGAGGGAGAGACATTTCATTCTCAAAGTTCAAAATTCAAGATTGTTTTGAATAATTATTCCAACTCATTTCCATCGTTTGGTTTTGCAAATTCATCGGCGGTTTCATATTTTCATATTTTGGAAATTCATCATTTTTTCCCTCCCATTCCGAACACTTGATCTGTTCCAAAGATGAAGGAGGCGGGTCTTTGTACCTGTGACAGACTGGAGCAGCCGCTCAGAGACTCCCTCCATCGCTCCAGCACCGTCTTCCCTCCACGGCCGTCGCTTCCGTCTGAAACAGAGGAATTATGATTATGAAGTGTTCTTCCCTGATCATGTTCCTAAGTGTCTCCATGATCATGTCCCTAAGTGTTCTTCCCTGATCATGTCCCTAAGTGTTCTTCCATGATCATGTTCCTAAGTGTTCGTCCCTGATCATGTTCCTAAGTGTTCTTCCATGATCATGTTCCTAAGTGTTCGTCCCTGATCATGTCCCTAAGTGTTCTTCCATGATCATGTTCCTAAGTGTTCTTCCATGATCATGTTCCTAAGTGTTCTTCCATGATCATGTTCCTAAGTGTTCTTCCATGATCATGTTCCTAAGTGTTCTTCCATGATCATGTTCCTAAGTGTTCGTCCCTGATCATGTTCCTAAGTGTTCTTCCATGATCATGTCCCTAAGTGTTCTTCCCTGATCATGTTCCTAAGTGTTCGTCCCTGATCATGTTCCTAAGTGTTCTTCCATGATCATGTTCCTAAGTGTTCTTCCATGATCATGTCCCTAAGTGTTCTTCCCTGATCATGTTCCTAAGTGTTCTTCCATGATCATGTCCCTAAGTGTTCTTCCATGATCATGTCCCTAAGTGTTCTTCCATGATCATGTCCCTAAGTGTTCTTCCCTGATCATGTTCCTAAGTGTTCTTCCCTGATCATGTCCCTAAGTGTTCGTCCATGATCATGTCCCTAAGTGTTCTTCCCTGATCATGTCCCTAAGTGTTCTTCCATGATCATGTCCCCAAGTGTTCTTCCCTGATCATGTTCCTAAGTGTTCTTCCATGATCATGTCCCCAAGTGTTCTTCCCTGATCATGTTCCTAAGTGTTCTTCCCTGATCATGTCCCTAAGTGTTCTTCCCTGATCATGTCCCTAAGTGTTCGTCCCTGATCATGTCCCTAAGTGTTCGTCCCTGATCATGTCCCTAAGTGTTCGTCCCTGATCATGTCCCTAAGTGTTCGTCCCTGATCATGTCCCCAAGTGTTCTTCCATGATCATGTCCCCAAGTGTTCTTCCATGATCATGTCCCCAAGTGTTCTTCCCTGATCATGTCCCTAAGTGTTCTTCCCTGATCATGTCCCTAAGTGTTCTTCCATGATCATGTTCCTAAGTGTTCTTCCCTGATCATGTTCCTAAGTGTTCGTCCCTGATCATGTCCCTAAGTGTTCTTCCATGATCATGTTCCTAAGTGTTCTTCCATGATCATGTTCCTAAGTGTTCTTCCATGATCATGTTCCTAAGTGTTCTTCCATGATCATGTTCCTAAGTGTTCTTCCATGATCATGTTCCTAAGTGTTCTTCCATGATCATGTCCCCAAGTGTTCTTCCATGATCATGTTCCTAAGTGTTCTTCCATGATCATGTCCCTGAGTGTTCGTCCCTGATCATGTTCCTAAGTGTTCTTCCCTGATCATGTCCCTAAGTGTTCGTCCCTGAGCATGTCCCTAAGTGTTCGTCCCTGATCATGTTCCTAAGTGTTCTTCCATGATCATGTCCCTAAGTGTTCGTCCCTGATCATGTTCCTAAGTGTTCTTCCATGATCATGTCCCTAAGTGTTCGTCCCTGATCATGTCCCTAAGTGTTCGTCCCTGATCATGTTCCTAAGTGTTCTTCCATGATCATGTCCCTAAGTGTTCGTCCCTGATCATGTTCCTAAGTGTTCTTCCATGATCATGTCCCTAAGTGTTCGTCCCTGATCATGTTCCTAAGTGTTCTTCCATGATCATGTTCCTAAGTGTTCGTCCCTGATCATGTTCCTAAGTGTTCTTCCCTGATCATGTCCCTAAGTGTTCGTCCCTGATCATGTCCCTAAGTGTTCGTCCCTGATCATGTTCCTAAGTGTTCTTCCATGATCATGTCCCTAAGTGTTCGTCCCTGATCATGTTCCTAAGTGTTCTTCCATGATCATGTCCCTAAGTGTTCGTCCCTGATCATGTTCCTAAGTGTTCTTCCATGATCATGTTCCTAAGTGTTCTTCCCTGATCATGTCCCTAAGTGTTCGTCCCTGATCATGTCCCTAAGTGTTCGTCCCTGATCATGTCCCTAAGTGTTCTTCCATGATCATGTTCCTAAGTGTTCTTCCCTGATCATGTCCCTGAGTGTTCGTCCCTGATCATGTCCCTGATCTGCACCGTCTCACCGTCTCTCTCCTGCTCCTCGTCTCTCCTGGACCTCCTCTTGGATCTGTCCTTCTTTGACTCCTTGTCTCCTGCAGGTGAACCGGGGGAGTGAGTGTGGACGAGTAAAGGTAAAGTCTTTCTCTATCCCTTTACAGAGTCGTTTCTCTTGCTCTGAGATAAACACCAGTGTCTCCTCCGCTGTGTCCCAGTGTCTCCCTGATCATGTCCCCAAGTGTCTCCTCCGCTGTGTCCTAGTGTCTTACCCAGAGGAGGTTTGAGGAAGCGTCTCTCGATCCCGCGCTCGATCTGAGCCAGAGCGGAGGCCAGGGCCCTGACGCTGCTGCCCAGGGAGGAGGCCCCGAGGCTGGGGAGGAGAGGGGAGGAGGTCAGGGTCTGTCCTGGAGGAAAGAAACCAGCCTCAAACCCTGAAGACACTCACCCGTCCCACAGCGTCTCCGATTGGTCCTCACAGCTGTCAATCAAAGCCTGGTAGTCACCTGACTCCAGCGCCGCCCTCCACTCCTGCCGCTCCACCTCCTGCACACAGCGTTAGTCAGGGACGTCACTCCAACGCCCCAGCGCCCACAGGTTACCTCAACACCCAATCAATAAATATAAATACCATGTATCTTAACCTCCAAACCCCCACCTGAACCAGTTTGGCTTTACCCAAATCTAAAAGCGTCAAAAATAGAAATGAAAATGCACTGGAAAAGCAACAATACAATTTATACAGTGACTAAAAACACGACAAAATGTGACAAATGCGGTGACAATGCAACAAAAAGTTTAGATCAGTTCCGTCTTAGCTTTCAAATGTAAACTTTTAGATTTGGGTAAAGCTGAACAGGAGAAAATGCCGGTTAAGGCGGGGGTAAGAGGTAAGATATTAAAGTGTGTTTCCTCGTGTCGGCGCTGACCTTCAGATACCCGAGCGTGCCCTGGTAAACCCGGTCCTCGATGTCCAGCAGCAGATCTCGGAGTCTGTCCTCCATCACCGACTCGGCCGCAGTGCATTCTGGGAAACGCTGTTCCTCTGGAAACAGAGTCAGAGACGAGTCAGACGGGAGGATTCAGTCTGATCGAACACTTTAACACTAAAACAGAACTGTCCAGAAAAAAACACAACTGGAACAAAAAACAGTTATTTTAATCATTGAACAGTGTTTGCGCTGCTGTTTTACAGCAGTCGACAAAAGAACATTAACACATCTGTCCAGACAGATGTGTGTGTCTGTACTCGTTCTCCTCTTACCCGTGTGCATCTGTACTCGTTCTCCTCTTACCCGTGTGCGTCTGTACTCGTTCTCCTCTTACCCGTGTGCGTCTGTACTCGTTCTCCTCTTACCCGTGTGCGTCTGTACTCGTTCTCCTCTTACCCGTGTGCGTCTGTACTCGTTCTCCTCTTACCCGTGTGTCTGTACTCGTTCTCCTCTTACCCGTGTGCATCTGTACTCGTTCTCCTCTTACCCGTGTGTCTGTACCGGTTCTCCTCTTACCCGTGTGCGTCTGTACTCGTTCTCCTCTTACCCGTGTGTCTGTACTCGTTCTCCTCTTACCCGTGTGCGTCTGTACTCGTTCTCCTCTTACCCGTGTGCGTCTGTACTCGTTCTCCTCTTACCCGTGTGTCTGTACTCGTTCTCCTCTTACCCGTGTGCGTCTGTACTCGTTCTCCTCTTACCCGTGTGCGTCTGTACTCGTTCTCCTCTTACCCGTGTGTCTGTACTCGTTCTCCTCTTACCCGTGTGTCTGTACCGGTTCTCCTCTTACCCGTGTGCGTCTGTACTCGTTCTCCTCTTACCCGTGTGCGTCTGTACTCGTTCTCCTCTTACCCGTGTGTCTGTACTGGTTCTCCTCTTACCCGTGTGTCTGTACTGGTTCTCCTCTTACCCGTGCGTCTGTACTCGTTCTCCTCTTACCCGTGTGCGTCTGTACTCGTTCTCCTCTTACCCGTGTGCGTCTGTACTCGTTCTCCTCTTACCCGTGTGCGTCTGTACCCGTTCTCCTCTTACCCGTGTGCGTCTGTACTCGTTCTCCTCTTACCCGTGTGTCTGTACTCGTTCTCCTCTTACCCGTGTGCGTCTGTACTCGTTCTCCTCTTACCCGTGTGCGTCTGTACTCGTTCTCCTCTTACCCGTGTGTCTGTACTCGTTCTCCTCTTACCCGTGTGTCTGTACCGGTTCTCCTCTTACCCGTGTGCGTCTGTACTCGTTCTCCTCTTACCCGTGTGCGTCTGTACTCGTTCACCTCTTACCCGTGTGTCTGTACCGGTTCTCCTCTTACCCGTGCGTCTGTACCCGTTCTCCTCTTACCCGTGCGTCTGTACTCGTTCTCCTCTTACCCGTGCGTCTGTACTCGTTCTCCTCTTACCCGTGTGCGTCTGTACTCGTTCTCCTCTTACCCGTGTGTGTCTGTACTCGTTCTCCTCTTACCCGTGTGTGTCTGTACTCGTTCTCCTCTTACCCGTGCGTCTGTACTCGTTCTCCTCTTACCCGTGCGTCTGTACTCGTTCTCCTCTTACCCGTGTGTCTGTACTCGTTCTCCTCTTACCCGTGTGTCTGTACTGGTTCTCCTCTTACCCGTGTGCGTCTGTACTCGTTCTCCTCTTACCCGTGTGTCTGTACTCGTTCTCCTCTTACCCGTGTGTCTGTACTCGTTCTCCTCTTACCCGTGTGTCTGTACTGGTTCTCCTCTTACCCGTGTGCGTCTGTACTCGTTCTCCTCTTACCCGTGTGTCTGTACTGGTTCTCCTCACACTCCTGTAGAGCCGCGGTGATCCGCTCTCGCTCCTGACACAGCGCCTCCTTCAGGCCGTTCTCTCGGTTCCCTCGAGTGTTCAGACTCTGCAGGAGCTGCTCCAGCTGTTCCACTGAAGAGAAGAACCACCAGCGGGGGGCGCTTTGAGGGGCGGGGTCAGGGCTCTGTGGGGCGGGGCTGGAGGCGGAGCTAGAGGCGGAGCTGGGACAGAGGAGGCTGTGGGTTAGATTCTCAAATCACATGAAAGAAACCGGTCTGGCTTCACTTTAGTGCAGCCTTGATCAAAAGTGTCAATATGGCAACAAAACGAGGATGAAAACAAAATGTGACAAAAAGGCGACAATAAAAAGTTTAAAGAAAATAAGCAACAAAAGAGCAACACTATGGAGATGCTCATGTTGAATTACAGGACTTTGATTTCTTCTAAAACAGCCTCTTTCTCACCACACACCTGTTTTTGTAAGGTATGCGTCTTATGCAAGATCCTTTCATAGTCCAAAGAAGGGCTGAACGATATGGACAAAATTTCATATCAATACAACTCTGGGTTAAGTGAAAACCAAGCATTTTTCCGAAAAAATAAAAAAAATACATAAGACTGCAGTTTTATTCATGAAAATCTATATCGTTTATATCTTGCTTTTTCGATTTTAATGTTTTGAATGTTCATATCAATACGATAACGATATATCTTTCAGACCAAAGGCCTTTTCCTTGAAGAGCACCTTTACAACATTGCCTGGATCTGCAGCGCTGACCCTTTTATAATTTGAAAATTAACATTATTGTTCTAGACGACAAATATTTTAGTATAAGTATCGAAAAACATGTAACGAGCTCAACTCTAGTCTCCTCCCGCCCTCGCCCAGTCTCCTCCCGCCCTCGCCCAGTCTCCTCCCGCCCTCGCCCAGTCTCCTCCCGCCCTCGCCCAGTCTCCTCCCGCCCTCGCCCAGTCTCCTCCCGCCCTCGCCCAGTCTCCTCCCGTCCTCGCCCAGTCTCCTCCCGTCCTCGCCCAGTCTCCTCCCGCCCTCGCCCGTCTCCTCCGGTCCTCACCTGTCTCCGTTCTCCTCTCCGTTACAGTGGGAGCGTTGGTGCTCTGCGGTGCCCTCCTGAGGTCGGCTCATGTCGGCGGCGAGTCCGAAAGTGTCCTCCTCCACGAAGAGCGTGGCCTGAGACGGAAGCAGCCAGTATTTACGGAACCAACGATCTCTGCCCAGAGGCTGCAGGGCCGTGCAGGAGGAGGCTCTGTGGAGGCGCACCAGGAGATCCTGCACCTGAGGAGGAGAGCTTGTAAACCTTCAGGAGGCAGCAGTGGATTGTGGGATTGTTCTCAGCTCCTTATGGGCTGAGGAACATCCCAGGGTTCCTCTGCTAAAGGAGGTGCTATAGGAAACACTCCCTCCTCACTGCACTGACACATTTGAGGAGGACGTACCTTCTCCTGCTCCTTCTGAAGCTCCTCTGGACTCAGGGTTGGAGGTCTGGAGTCTGTACCCTTCGGAACGTCTGCACGATCAAACAACACCGTGAGGAACACTTAATAAACAGCACTAAAGCCAGTCTGAAGCCTGTTCGTACCAGTGTGTGGGTGTTTCCTCTGATCTGCAGGAGCTTCTGGGGCCGTTCCGTTCACACTGTGGACAAAGAGACTTTAGTGTCGGGGGTCGGGCTAGGAGGAGGAGGAGACTGAACTGTACCTGATGTTCTCCTGCTCTCGAAGCTTGTCCTCTCGCTCCTTCATCTTCAGCTCCTGCTCCTTCAGTCGCTCCTCTCTCCTCAGACGGACCCTGGACACAAACAGGACTTTAATTACAGTTTGATTCAGGCCAGAGTCACTATTGGGTCACGTTTGAGTCATGTTGTGGTGACACCGTTTCCGTCATGTTTCCGACACGTTACCGACACGTTTCCGTCACGTTTCCGACACGTTACCGACACGTTACCGACACGTTACCGACACGTTACCGACACGTTACCGTCACGTTTCCGACACGTTTCCGACACGTTTCCGACACGTTACCGTCATGTTACCGACATGTTTCCGACATGTTACCGACATGTTTCCGACATGTTACCGTCATGTTACCGACATGTTACCGACATGTTACCGACATGTTACCGACATGTTTCCGACATGTTTCCGACATGTTTCCGACATGTTACCGACATGTTTCCGACATGTTTCCGACATGTTTCCGTCATGTTACCGACATGTTACCGACATGTTACCGACATGTTACCGACATGTTACCGACATGTTTCCGACATGTTACCGACATGTTTCCGACATGTTACCGACATGTTACCGACATGTTACCGACATGTTACCGACATGTTTCCGACATGTTTCCGACATGTTTCCGACATGTTTCCGACATGTTTCCGACATGTTTCCGACATGTTACCGACATGTTACCGACATGTTACCGACATGTTTCCGACATGTTACCGACATGTTACCGACATGTTACCGACATGTTACCGTCATGTTTCCGACATGTTACCGACATGTTACCGACATGTTTCCGACATGTTTCCGACATGTTTCCGACATGTTTCCGACATGTTTCCGACATGTTTCCGACATGTTACCGTCATGTTACCGACATGTTACCGACATGTTACCGACATGTTACCGACATGTTTCCGACATGTTACCGACATGTTACCGACATGTTTCCGTCATGTTTCCGACATGTTACCGACATGTTTCTCACCTGTAAGCCGCCTCCTCTCTTTCTCGCTGGTGCTGTTCCGCTCGGATCTCTCTCAGTTCTTTTTTGGCCGACTTCTGTTCGTCCAGACAGTCCTCGATCAGGTCCCGACTCAGGCCCAAAGTCAGCAGCTTCCCGACCAGAGCATTCAGGATCTGCAGCTTCTCCCCTGGACACAGACACGGGTTCAGACGCCATTAGCTCCAGTAGCTTTTGTCCTGAAGGCGAACATCTGGGACTTCCTTTGCTCCATTTAGTTTCTGTAGTAACCCCAGGGCGCTCTCCCTCAGTCGTGGTAGTAGTAGAAGTAGTAGTAGTAGTAGTAGTAGTACCTGGCGTTAGATCGTAGACCGCAGTATTCCTCAGTTTCCGTAGTAACCCCGGGGCGCTCTCCCTCAGTAGTAGTAGTAGTAGTAGTAGTAGTACCTGGCGTTAGATCGTAGACCGCAGTATTCCTCAGTTTCCGTAGTAACCCCGGGGCGCTCTCCCTCAGCTCGCTGCACGGGTCGTCCTTCTCCTCGGCCGTCAGTAATAACAGTCTGAGGATCTCGCTGAGCGTACAGCTGTCCAGGTCCAGATGTCTCAGGCTCCGCCCCTGATGCAGCTGAGGCCACGCCCTCACAGACGTCGTCATGGCAGCCAGCGCGGCGGAGGCGGGGTCGGCAACATCGTCCAAGGCCTCGGATTGGTCTATAACAGACGACATCATCAGGCAGAGTCCAGATGTTCCCCTCACCAGTACCGGACTCTGACGGACACGATCCTCTGAGTCGTACCTGGCTCCTTCTCCAGGCTCTGCTCCGGCTCCTCATCTGAACTTTGGAAAATAGCGGAGATGAAGAAGAAGAGCAGCTCACAGAGCGGCCCCTCAGGGTCAGAGCTCACCAGCGCCTCCTCCAGGACGTCTGCGGGACACAAAGGTTTAAATCTCCTCTGACTCTGTGGACAACATTTTAAACTCACCCAGAGTCACTCCATCAGGAAACTCGTCCTTCAGCTCAAAGATCTCTCCAAACGAGCGCAGGAACTCCAGCACCATGAGAGCCTCCCCAAAAAGCTCTGAGGAGAGGCGCGTCTGGACCGGGGTCGGCATCGGCAGCTCCTGGAAAACACCAGGAACGGGTCAGAGAGGAGGAACCGAGGAGGAACAGGTCACAGAGGAGGAACCGAGCAGGAACAGGTCAGAGAGGAGGAACAGGTCACGGAGAAGTCAGGCATAAAGGGTTAAACATGCAAAAAGACCAGACAAACGAGACAAAATGATGGAAATGTTTCAAAAATAACAAAAGATACAAAACAAAAAACAGCAGGCCGGTAAATGACACAAAAATATATTAAAAACATTGGAAAATGTGTTTAAAAAGCATGAAAAAAATTGTTTTAAATGTAAAAAAATAAAAACAAAAAAACAAATTGGGGGGAAATGAAGTGCACAAAAAGCCTAAAAAGTACAAACATTTAAACAATCACCCTTTGCTAAAATAAAAAAGGAAATAATGATTGAAACCAAACTCCAGAAGAGTGAAAGCGCAGGGAGTGGAACCTGGGACTGACCTGCAGGTCCTCACACTCCAGGTCTTCTCTCCGTTTGCTCATCTGCTTCAGCCTCTCGGCGTATTTCTTCTTCTCCTCCTTCAGCTTCTCTCGCTCCTGCAGACAGACGGGTTCAGACAGAGGTCAGATGTTTCCTCCTTCAGCCTCGCTCTCCTCCTCTGACCTCGTTAAACCGGTCAGGTATTGCAGAACAAGGTTTAGGTTCTACTTGCATCAAAAAAATAAAAGTACTGAAACTACAGGGACCGAAAAGATGTATTCAATCTGACAAGTGGAAAATGGGAAAATTTGTGGCAAAAAAATTGGGAAAAAGTATGAAATATTTGGGGATAAACGTGAAAACATTGGTTAAAAATGGGAGATAAAAAAATGTAAACTTGGAAAGTGTTTTTTCTGCCCTTGTGTTTAAAGGTTGGTTGTTTCACTGCCAACAAATGATACAAATGCAAAAGCAGTTAAATGGAATAAATTAACATTATTCATCTGTTTTATGGTTCTAGACGACAAATCTAGAAAAAAGTATCGTTATCGGAAATCAAACACCGTTTAAGGACTGGTATAAACAAATAACAAAAAAACAAACAGCTCTAGTGGTGATGTTCTTACCTTCTCCTTACCGGCTCTCCTCAGCTCCTTCTCCTCTCTCCTCTTTGTGGTGGATCTTACCTTCTCCTTCTCGGCCCTCCTCAGCTCCTTCTCCTCTCTCCTCTTCCTCCTGATCTCCTCCTTCAGCCTCTCCTTGCTCTCCTTCAGTCGCTCCTGGTCGGGCTCGCTGTCTCTCTCCTCCCTCTCGTGATGCTTGCGTTTGTCCTCCTTGACTCGCTCCTTCAGTCGCTCCTTCACTCGCTCCTTGTCGTCTTTCTTCTTCTGGGTTTTCTGGTGGGACATTTCCTCCTTCTGCTGCAGCAGCTTCAGCTTCTCCTCCATGGCCTTGAGCTGAGACAGCGCCCCCTGGAGACAAACGAGAGGAAGAATTAACAGACTCCTCTTCAGTATCTGGGAAGGTCCTGAGCTTTGGGAGGTTTAACAACTGGACACAATATTACTTCAAAATGACCTAAAAATACCTCAAAATTACCACAAAAATGCCAAGAAAACACACAAAAATTACAGCAAAAATACCTGAAATATAAACCTGAAAAACATCATAAAATATATAAAAAAACAACAACAACAAATGCTTAAGATGATTTTTTTTTTTTAAAAGACAGAAAAATTCGCCTTAGGGGCGGGGCTGTCATTACCTTAGGGGCGGGGCTGTCATTACCTTAGGGGCGGGGCTGTCATTACCTTAGGGGCGGGGCTGTCATTACCTTAGGGGCGGGGCTTACCTGTGCAGGAGACTTTGAGGCGGGGCTGTCATTCCCTTAGGGGCGAGGGCTGTCATTCCCTTAGGGGCGGGGCTGTCATTCCCTTAGGGGCGGGGCTGTCATTCCCTTAGGGGCGGGGCTGTCATTACCTTAGGGGCGAGGGCTGTCATTCCCTTAGGGGCGGGGCTGTCATTCCCTTAGGGGCGGGGCTGTCATTCCCTTAGGGGCGGGGCTGTCATTCCCTTAGGGGCGAGGGCTGTCATTCCCTTAGGGGCGGGGCTGTCATTCCCTTAGGGGCGGGGCTGTCATTCCCTTAGGGGCGGGGCTGTCATTCCCTTAGGGGCGAGGGCTGTCATTCCCTTAGGGGCGGGGCTGTCATTCCCTTAGGGGCGGGGCTGTCATTCCCTTAGGGGCGGGGCTGTCATTCCCTTAGGGGCGGGGCTGTCATTCCCTTAGGGGCGGGGCTGTCATTCCCTTAGGGGCGGGGCTGTCATTCCCTTAGGGGCGGGGCTGTCATTCCCTTAGGGGCGGGGCTGTCATTCCCTTAGGGGCGGGGCTGTCATTACCTTAGGGGCGGGGCTGTCATTACCTTAGGGGCGAGGGCTGTCATTACCTTAGGGGCGGGGCTGTCATTACCTTAGGGGCGGGGCTGTCATTACCTTAGGGGCGGGGCTGTCATTACCTTAGGGGCGGGGCTGTCATTACCTTAGGGGCGGGGCTGTCATTACCTTAGGGGCGGGGCTGTCATTACCTTAGGGGCGGGGCTGTCATTACCTTAGGGGCGGGGCTGTCATTCCCTTAGGGGCGGGGCTGTCATTACCTTAGGGGCGGGGCTGTCATTCCCTTAGGGGCGGGGCTGTCATTCCCTTAGGGGCGGGGCTGTCATTACCTTAGGGGCGGGGCTGTCATTACCTTAGGGGCGGGGGCTGTCATTACCTTAGGGGCGGGGGCTGTCATTACCTTAGGGGCGAGGGCTGTCATTACCTTAGGGGCGGGGGCTGTCATTACCTTAGGGGCGGGGGCTGTCATTACCTTAGGGGCGAGGCTTACCTGTGCAGGACTTTGAGGCGGGGCTGTCATTCCCTTAGGGGCGGGGCTGTCATTACCTTAGGGGCGGGGCTGTCATTACCTTAGGGGCGGGGGCTGTCCTTACCTTAGGGGCGGGGCTGTCCTTACCTTAGGGGCGGGGCTTACCTGTGCAGGGGACTTGGAGGCGGGGCTGAACACTGGCAGGTCGTCGGGGAAGAACTGAGAGAAGCTGAGCTCCAAGAGTCCGTATCGAGCGACGGACGCAGCCTGAGAGACAGAGAGAGGTTTAAATCACGGCGCCCCCTGCAGCTCAGAGCGGGACACTGCAGCAGGGGATTGTGGGTAGTGCGGTCCTCACCTTCAGGATGATGGCGCCGTTGTTTGGCTCACAGTGCTGTTTGAAGAGCAGCTTCAGTTTCTCTCTGGACAGAACGTTCTTCCTTCGACTAAACGTTTAAAAACAGGAATCAGAAACTAAAGGACAGTGAGGGCAAAGCGGCAGCAGGGGGCGCCGTCTGACCTGAGCTGAGTGGCTTTAGTGGTGAACGCTTCCTTCTCTTCATCGTCAGGCTGAACCGTGTATCTGAACACGGAGGGCGAGAGCGGCTTCCGGCGCTTCCTGCACAGACCAAACCAGAAACACATCGTCTACCAGATCATCTCGAAACATCTGCAAATGTATCGACCTGCAATTTATCTCCAAGGTCAGGACATTTAGGAAAACATGTAGGTGGGGAAAAATATGAAAATATTCGGGAGTAAATTGCAAAAAAATTGTGGGGAAAAAATGTAGAAAAATTGGGAAGAAACTTATCGAGAAAGTCCCAGCAATGGTCTCATCATCAACCTCGAATCCGCCTGGAGACTTTCTTAAACCGTGCTGCAGATCTTGAATCAGTGTGAAAGTGACTGTAGTGTGTGAGTCTGACCCGTTCATCTGAGGAGGAGGAGAGAGCTCTTCATCGCTGTCGCTGATGACGATGGAGTCGCCCTCGGTTTTCAGGATGGAGCCGTTAGCTTTAGCGTGAGGACTGAGCAGCGAGCCGTTAGCACTGGAGTGAGGAGAGATGACCTGGAGCACCCGGCAAACCACCCTGGGGAGGGAAGACAGGTCTAAGACAGGACTAAACCACCCTGGGGAGGGAAGACAGGTCTAAGACAGGACTAAACCACCCTGGGGAGGAAAGACAGGTCTAAGACAGGACTAAACCACCCTGGGGAGGGAAGACAGGTCTAAGACAGGACTAAGACAGGTCTAAGACAGGACTAAACCACCCTGGGGAGGGAAGACAGGTCTAAGACAGGACTAAACCACCCTGGGGAGGGAAGACAGGACTAAGACAGGACTAAACCACCCTGGGGAGGGAAGACAGGTCTAAGACAGGACTAAGACAGGTCTAAGACAGGACTAAACCACCCTGGGGAGGGAAGACAGGTCTAAGACAGGACTAAACCACCCTGGGGAGGGAAGACAGGTCTAAGACAGGACTAAGACAGGTCTAAGACAGGACTAAACCACCCTGGGGAGGGAAGACAGGTCTAAGACAGGACTAAACCACCCTGGGGAGGGAAGACAGGACTAAGACAGGACTAAACCACCCTGGGGAGGGAAGACAGGTCTAAGACAGGACTAAGACAGGTCTAAGACAGGACTAAACCACCCTGGGGAGGGAAGACAGGTCTAAGACAGGACTAAACCACCCTGGGGAGGGAAGACAGGTCTAAGACAGGACTAAGACAGGTCTAAGACAGGACTAAACCACCCTGGGGAGGGAAGACAGGACTAAACCAATAACTGCTTCTTGTGTCACCGAACAACATAAAAAAAAAAAAAAAAAAGTAAAACAATACAAAGAGAAAAAGAAATGGGGAAATGGAGGAAAACATTGAGGGGAAAAAATGAGGATTAGTAAGTAATGGGGAATATTAAAAAAGTAGGAAAATTTGGGAAAAATAGGGGGGGAAATAAAAAAAAAAAAAAGCAAAAAAGTGTTTTTTCTGCCCTTTTGTCTGGTCAGGTCTTTTAGAGCGATATAAATGTAGATGTTTCTGACGTTTGCAGAAACATCTCCGTCATCATGATGGAGATGTCAGAATGTAGAGATATAGATGTGTCTGTATCGCCCAGCCCCGATAACTCACCTGTGTCCTCCTCTGACGCTGACGTCCACCGTCTCCCCGGGGAAGAAGCGCTCCTTGGTGAAGCCGTAGACGTCCTCGCAGAGCTCCGACAGCCTCTTGCTCTGGCTGTGAGTGACCAGCAGCAGCAGAGGCCTGAGCAGGACCTCGGGGAAGTTCTGGAGGCTGTTCCTGGCTCTGCGCTCGCTGTCCACCGCCTCCAGGTACGTGAGGCCGGCTCTGCCCGTCAGTGCACAGCTCCACACCAGGCTGTTACAGAGGATGGTCCTCTCGAAGAACTCACTGAGGAGCAGCAGGAGACAGGGTTATGAAGAGCTCACTGAGGAGCAGCAGGAGACAGGGTTATGAAGAGCTCACTGAGGAGCAGCAGGAGACAGGGTTATGAAGAGCTCACTGAGGAGCAGCAGGAGACAGGGTTATGAAGAGCTCACTGAGGAACACCAGGAGACAGGGTTATGAAGAGCTCAGTGAGGAGCAACAGGAGACAGGGTTATTAAGAGCTCACTGAGGAACACCAGGACAGGGTTATGAAGAGCTCACTGAGGAGCAGCAGGAGACAGGGTTATGAAGAGCTCACTGAGGAGCAGCAGGAGACAGGGTTATGAAGAGCTCACTGAGGAGCAGCAGGAGACAGGGTTATGAAGAGCTCACTGAGGAGCAGCAGGAGACAGGGTTATGAAGAGCTCACTGAGGAGCAACAGGAGACAGGGTTATGAAGAGCTCACTGAGGAACACCAGGAGACAGGGTTATGAAGAGCTCACTGAGGAACACCAGGACAGGGTTATGAAGAGCTCACGGCTCATTTGAAAGCTAAGGCCTGCATTTTTGCCACATTTGTGTCATGTTCTTTTTTCTTTACATGTTTTTGTCACTGTTTAGTCATATTTTTTGTTGCTTTTCCGACACATTGTTGTTGCTCTTTTGTCTTTTTGTTGTTGTGTGTTCATCCTTGTTTTCGTTGCTATTTTGCTTCTTTTTAGTTTTGGGTAAAGCTAAACTGATTCAGACGGGGATCAAGAGGTTATGGAAACGTTAGAAAAGGTTTGAAAAATTTGTTAATCAAAAATTATATATTTTGTCTTCGCTTTTTTTATTTATTTTTTTTAAAATCACATTTTAGTCACTTTTCTGTGGCTTTTTGGTTGTTCACATTTTTCATCCTCATTTTTGTCTCTATTTTGACAGTTTTTTCGAGAAGCTTTTGGATTTGGGCAAAGCTGAACTGGAGAACATGTGCTCGGTTCAGGCGGGGGTTAAGAGGTTAACAGTACCCGGACTGTTCATTCATTTCAAACATTACAATTACATCGTTTATCCAGACTTTCCTCCACAGAGGCGCCGGTCTGGTCCGACTTCAGCCCAAACGTCTTCCTTTTATGACGTAACTCTGCGTGATGGAAGCCGCTCCAGTGGCGGGAGAGCGGCGTTAGCTTCAGGCTAACTCCGACAGCCCCAAAAAGTCACTTTTACGACTTTTATCACACTTTAAAGAATGTTTTTAAGCAGCGAGGCCCGTGTCTTATCTCCCCGGTGTCAGGCAGGCCGTTATCCTCCCGTTTCAGATCGTTTTGTCTGGTTTTAATCGCCAGCCGGAGCCGGTTATCTTTGAGCTAAAGCTACACCGGCTCCTCTCACTCTGACAGCGGGGGCAGGTGCCTCTCTGACCGGGACAAAGACGAGTCCACAGCTCGGTCTGAGGACCAGGGACAAACAGCACAACCTCGTGGCCCTTTATTATTCAACTGAGTTTTTAGATAATGTCTCACTTTTTATTGTTGTAAAGTAAATTACATAAAGTTAGTTTTACTCATTGCAATAAATAAACAGTAATGTGTGTCTAAACTTTCTGGGTTTTAATTGTTTGTGGCCTAGAGCTGTCCCGGTGTATGTTTTTATTAAAATTATACGGTCTTTATCTCCCGAAAGTTATTATTGCTCAAGTCTGTCCCATCACATCTCAGACTTGTCTCTCCACAACTTTTCATGGAGGTCACTACAAACTGACCCGTGATAACACGTCCAAACCCGGGGCTAAAGCAGCACTAAAGCAGGTCTGAAGTGCGACTAAACTAGGCCTAAAAACAGGTTTAAAGTGTGATTTAAACTAGGGTTAAACCCACGGCTAAAAACAGATCAGAACCTTGGCTAAACTTACTCGTAGCTCCTGAAGATCTCGTGGGTGATTTTACACAGAAACACCTCCTCGTCCGGGTCCAGGTCCGCCGGGGGTCTCTGCCTCACGAAGGGCTTTCTGTGGAGCAGCGGCATGTCCCGGTCCTTTTGGGTCAGAACCAGCGGAACCCGGGCTTTACAGCGGGGAGAGGAAGCGGGACTCGGCTCTTTGTTAGAGATAATCTGCCAGGCACATGGAGGAGCAGAAACCAAAGGAGCTCCTCCGCGCACCGCCGCCGTCACACAGCGGCCTGTCCCGTCCTCTGCGCGTCCTCCGGGGGGCCGAACACACGGGTCCGCTCGGGGGTTCGCTCTCAGGCCGCTCGGGAGAAACAGAAGCGGGTCGAACCGAACCGTAGCGCCTCCGAACAGGCTGGAGTCCCGCGGCTGTTGACCAAGTTTTACCGCACTTCACGGACCCGGGGAAACGGCAGCTTTCACGGACGAACGGCGACACCGACGGGCTCGAAACCCACCGCTGCGCTCAAATAAAGCGATATCTGTAAGAAAACACAGTTCGCTAAAGCAGAGGTCACTTTGTAAACTCGTTTCAAACATCAACACTCACTGTGAGGCAGTTTCACTAAATGTTTGACCGATGGCGAACCGTTACAGGTTTGTTTTCATGTTTTTCTAAAGCGTCCTGCCGTTTACCGCGTTCCACCGCCGGGTTCATTAGCTTAGCATATGCTTAACGTTATCACTCGCTCTGATCCGCTATTTTATCCGTATTTCTCGGTTATATTCGGTTTTAATCCGGTAAAGCCCGCGTGAACGAGCGCACGCGCCGGTCCATGAAGGCTCCGCGCGCCGTGTGTAAGTGGGCGGAGCCAGGATGACCTCCTCTCCGCTGATTGGTCCGCTCCGTGATTGACGTGTGGCCGGGCGGTGATGTAACGGCAGGGGGTCGCTAAGGGTTTACGTCATTACGTCATCAAGTCACGTTATATTTTTTCCATCTATTATATGTTTAAAATCTACTTTTATGATAAAAATCTTACAGTAAATATATATATATATATATTTCTTCAATGAAGGTACTCAATTCATCTTCTGTACTCAGTAGTTGAAGTCTTCGAACGTTTCACCTCTCATCCAAAAGGCTTCGTCAGCGACAAAGGTCACAATCTGCCCGCAGCTGAATATATAGACCAACGGGGAGGAGTTAGGGTTGGCTCCTCCCCTCTAATCACAGCTACTCTCACCTGTGGGTAAACACCTTTGAAGTAGAGCGTCTCTAACGATCTGCTCACCTCAGTATCGGTCAGTCCTGTCCTATTCATAGATGATCACTGCCCAGTATCTGTCCTATTCATGGCTGATCACTGCTAATGACCTGCCTATTGTTCTTTTGTTGGCTGAGGGGCTGTGTCCTTGGACTGGCCAAGCCTTTTTGGTTTCTCCCGAAGGAGATTGGAGTAAAGTGACGGAAGATTAAAGATTAACTCCTCCCCGTTGGTCTATATATTCAGCTGTGTGCAGATTGTGACCTTTGTCGCTGACGAAGCCTTTTGGATGAGAGGTGAAACGTTCGAGGACTTCAACTACTGAGTACAGAAGATGAATCAAGTACCTTAATTGAAGATGGACAACTCCTGTACGACTGAGAACTTACACAGACATATATATATATATATATATATATATATATATATATATATATATATATATATAATTCACTCAGATACTACTACAACGGCGTATTAGGGCTGTTAAGTGACAGGGGGAAAAAAAGACTTTCGAGTTTAAACATGCAAATTTGCTAGAAAAAAATAGCAGATTTGTGAGAAAATAAAGTCGAAAATGTAACCTACTGTGTTGGCCTCCAAAATAAAAGCAGCTGGACTGGACTTTGCTTAGAGCAGTTATACCACAAAATATCTAACTTTATGTTCAAATGTGATTTATTTGACAGGGAACATGAGCATGATCATAAACATGAGAAGATGCTTTATACTAGACTATACTTTATACAGAGTAAAGCTTATGTCCATCTGCCCTTATAGAAATAAGAAATGCCTCAATACTTATCATAATTTATTTTGTAATAAAACGAATTTGTCATAATTGTCTGTTTTGTCAGCTGCTTTAAGTCAAACTAGTCTATCTTCTCATGTTTATGATAACGCTCGTGTTCCCTGTCGAATAAATCACATTTTAACATAAAGCTAGATATTTTGTGGTATAACCGCTCTAAGTATACAGTTCAGCTGCTGTCTAAACTCGAAACTCCGTCACTGGCCCTAATACGTAACTCCTACACTAAGTTGAGAAAGTTTTATTTTGAGACCACAGTGTCCAGCAGGGGGCGCTGTAGCGGAAGTGGTTCTTTCTCTCGTGTGTCCAGTGTTTCTCTCTCGGTCACGGATCAGGTCGCGGTGGATTTGGATCAAACTAAAGGTAAATCCCGGTCCTGCTCCCGGTCTGGACCTGGTCTAGACCCGGTCCTGTCCCGGTCTGAGAGGCTGAGCGCGTGACACCGGGAATAACGGGGTTAATCAGACGTAAACACGCGCCGTTAGCTTTAGCCTGTTAGCTAAAGGCTCCTGAATCCTGCACCTGGTTTGTTTTGGGGCAGGTTTCTCTGTGTTTGATCCAACAGTTAAACAGTGACTTTCCCTGATGCCGCTGCGTTTGTGAATAATGCTGTGTTAGTTTTAAAGGCAGATTGTGGATGTTTGGAGCTGATTATTATTAGTATTTTTTTATTTAATGTATTATTTAAAACATTTTCCTCCACATTTTGTCCCGGTTTTATTCAATTTTTCATCAAATGTAATAATTTCCTTCGTTTTTTTGTTTTGTGTGATTTAATTATTAATATTATTTTTTTTTATTCTACTTCGGTATTCAAAATGGCCACCATAACAACAAAAGTCACATGACTGAAATGCATGTATAAAATGATGATCTTGCTTTGACTTTTATAGTCCATC
Organism: Proterorhinus semilunaris; assembly: GCA_021464625.1. Taxonomy (NCBI): domain Eukaryota; kingdom Metazoa; phylum Chordata; class Actinopteri; order Gobiiformes; family Gobiidae; genus Proterorhinus; species Proterorhinus semilunaris. The sequence continues at coordinate 31,506,114 of CM038361.1, read as the reverse complement.
CATTTTCTTCCACGTGTGCGTATATTATAGTGTTATAGTTTTAGTCCAAACGTCGGCTGAAGTCTCTGAGAAACGGATTTTAGTTTTAAACTTTTGTCTTTTCTTCAGAGCGATGGCTTTGCAGGCGTCGGAGTCAGACCAGGTCAAACAGGTAACCACTTTATTCTTATGTTCACGCCGCGGCCTGAAGGTGGCGCTGTGTTGTGTGTTTGGGCCTGAAGGTGGCGCTGTGTTGTGTGTTTGAGCCTGTAGGTGGCGCTGTGTTGTGTGTTTGGGCCTGAAGGTGGCGCTGTGTTGTGTGTTTGGGCCTGTAGGTGGCGCTGTGTTGTGTGTTTGGGCCTGAAGGTGGCGCTGTGTTGTGTGTTTGGGCCTGTAGGTGGCGCTGTGTTGTGTGTTTGGGCCTGAAGGTGGCGCTGTGTTGTGTGTTTGGGCCTGTAGGTGGCGCTGTGTTGTGTGTTTGGGCCTGAAGGTGGCGCTGTGTTGTGTGTTTGGGCCTGTAGGTGGCGCTGTGTTGTGTGTTTGGGCCTGTAGGTGGCGCTGTGTTGTGTGTTTGGGCCTGAAGGTGGCGCTGTGTTGTGTGTTTGGGCCTGTAGGTGGCGCTGTGTAGGTGGCGCTGTGTTGTGTGTTTGGGCCTGAAGGTGGCGCTGTGTTGTGTGTTTGGGCCTGTAGGTGGCGCTGTGTAGGTGGCGCTGTGTTGTGTGTTTGGGCCTGAAGGTGGCGCTGTGTTGTGTGTTTGGGCCTGAAGGTGGCGCTGTGTTGTGTGTTTGGGCCTGAAGGTGGCGCTGTGTTGTGTGTTTGGGCCTGTAGGTGGCGCTGTGTAGGTGGCGCTGTGTTGTGTGTTTGGGCCTGAAGGTGGCGCTGTGTTGTGTGTTTGGGCCTGAAGGTGGCGCTGTGTTGTGTGTTTGGGCCTGTAGGTGGCGCTGTGTAGGTGGCGCTGTGTTGTGTGTTTGGGCCTGAAGGTGGCGCTGTGTTGTGTGTTTGGGCCTGTAGGTGGCGCCGTGTTGCGTGTTTGGGCCTGAAGGTGGCGCTGTGTTGTGTGTTTGGGCCTGAAGGTGGCGCTGTGTTGTGTGTTTGGGCCTGAAGGTGGCGCTGTGTTGTGTGTTTGGGCCTGAAGGTGGCGCTGTGTTGTGTGTTTGGGCCTGTAGGTGGCGCTGTGTAGGTGGCGCTGTGTTGTGTGTTTGGGCCTGAAGGTGGCGCTGTGTTGTGTGTTTGGGCCTGAAGGTGGCGCTGTGTTGTGTGTTTGGGCCTGAAGGTGGCGCTGTGTTGTGTGTTTGGGCCTGTAGGTGGCGCTGTGTAGGTGGCGCTGTGTTGTGTGTTTGGGCCTGAAGGTGGCGCTGTGTTGTGTGTTTGGGCCTGTAGGTGGCGCCGTGTTGCGTGTTTGGGCCTGAAGGTGGCGCTGTGTTGTGTGTTTGGGCCTGTAGGTGGCGCCGTGTTGCGTGTTTGGGCCTGTAGGTGGCGCTCTCAGCCTGTAGGTGGCGCCGTGTTGCGTGTTTGGGCCTGTAGGTGGCGCTCTCAGCCTGTAGGTGGCGCTGTAATTTGTTGTCTCGTTTCAGTTTAAGGAGTTCTTGGGGACGTACAACAAAGTGACGGAAAACTGCTTCATGGACTGTGTCAAAGACTTCACCACACGAGACGTCCGAACGGAGGAGGTAAAACATGTACAACGGGGACCAGGCCCTTCCACTACACCTACAACATGTACAACAGGGACCAGGCCCTTCCACTACACCTACAACATGTACAACAGGGACCAGACCCTTCCACTACACCTACAACATGTATAATAGTTGTAGGCCCACATGATGAAACACGTCGAGCAGAAAGAGGGCAGTTGTAACTCACTGACGCTCAAACGTTTGCACTACACCCCCCCTCTCTCTCTTCAGTCCAGCTGCTCGGAGGATAAAACATGTATAATAGGGCCTGTATGATGTCATGTCTCTGTCTTCAGTCCAGCTGCTTGGAGGATAAAACATGTATAATAGGGCCTGTATGATGACATCATGTCTCTCTTCAGTCCAGCTGCTTGGAGGATAAAACATGTATAATAGGGCCTGTATGATGTCATGTCTCTCTTCAGTCCAGCTGCTTGGAAGATAAAACATGTATAATAGGGCCTGTATGATGACATCATGTCTCTTCAGTCCAGCGGCTCGGAGGATAAAACATGTATAATAGGGCCTGTATGATGTCATGTCTCTGTCTTCAGTCCAGCTGCTTGGAGGATAAAACATGTATAATAGGGCCTGTATGATGACATGTCTCTCTTCAGTCCAGCTGCTCGGAGGATAGAACATGTATAATAGGGCCTGTATGATGTCATGTCTCTCTTCAGTCCAGCTGCTCGGAGGATAGAACATGTATAATAGGGCCTGTACAGCTGCTTGGAGGATAAAACATGTATAACAGGGCCTGTATGATGACATCATGTCTCTTCAGTCCAGCTGCTCGGAGGATAAAACATGTATAACAGGGCCTGTATGATGACATCATGTCTCTTCAGTCCAGCTGCTCGGAGTCGTGTCTGCAGAAGTACCTGAAGATGACCCAGAGGATCTCCATGAGGTTCCAGGAGTACCACATCCAGCAGAACGAGGCGCTGGCGGCCAAGGCGGGGCTTCTGGGGCCGCGGTGACGTCACGGCGTCATGTGACCTGTGTACAGTTCCGTGTGTTTTTATCAAAGTGCTGCCATTAAAGTCGAGACGTGACGTGTTTGTTTTATTGTTTTAAAGCTTAATTAAAAAGCATGAACCTCGTTTGGCTTTACCCAAATCTAAAGCAAAAACACGGGGTTAGATTTAAACAGCCCTAAATATGACTTTCTTCTTTGTGCCTGGATAAAGCCTGAGGCTCGTTTCTAATGTCACGCATGTGTTACCGAGACTCGCCACCAGAGGCAGCAGCGACACAGAGCTGTGTAACTATGGGCCGTCGGAGGAGTTCAGCTGGAGGTCTGTGACGCGAATGAGACAAACATGTTTTATTAGAAATATCACTTTATTATCGACGATAAACAACATTTCTACATTTACAGCAGTTAGTCACGTCCTCGAACGCCACACGAGGCTTTCACTGTCAGACGGTCAAAAACTAAACCTTCAACTGTTACTGTGGCTCATGTTCTCTACATTATTATTAGATCGTTTCTCTTTCAGACTTTATTATTTGCTCAGAACAAACGACAGTAAAGATTCTGCTCCAGTTTAGTTTATCTTTAGTTCATCAGAATCAAATAAAACACCAGTGAGTGAAACGTTTGTTCTGCTGCAAAATAAATAAATAAGAAATGGACAAAACTCGTCACAATCTCAATAAAACTGAGCGACTCAGCGCCACCTCCTGGACACGAGCGGCACTGCAGCGCCAGGAAACCAACCAGGAGAGTCCAGCGGCAGAGCGGTTAGTCGGTGGCAGAGCGGTTAGTCGGTGGTAGAGCGGTTAGTCGGTGGTAGAGCGGTTAGTCGGTGGTAGAGCGGTTAGTCGGTGGTAGAGCGGTTAGTCGGTGGTAGAGCGGTTAGTCGGTGGTAGAGCGGTTAGTCGGTGGTAGAGCGGTTAGTCGGTGGTAGAGCGGTTAGTCTGTGGCAGAGTGGTTAGTCGGTGGTAGAGCGGTTAGTCGGTGGTAGAGCGGTTAGTCGGTGGTAGAGCGGTTAGTCGGTGGTAGAGCGGTTAGTCGGTGGTAGAGCGGTTAGTCGGTGGTAGAGCGGTTAGTCTGTGGCAGAGTGGTTAGTCGGTGGTAGAGCGGTTAGTCGGTGGTAGAGCGGTTAGTCGGTGGTAGAGCGGTTAGTCGGTGGTAGAGCGGTTAGTCGGTGGTAGAGTGGTTAGTCTGTGGCAGAGTGGTTAGTCGGTGGTAGAGCGGTTAGTCGGTGGTAGAGCGGTTAGTCGGTGGTAGAGCGGTTAGTCGGTGGCAGAGTGGTTAGTCGGTGGTAGAGCGGTTAGTCGGTGGTAGAGCGGTTAGTCGGTGGTAGAGCGGTTAGTCGGTGGTAGAGCGGTTAGTCGGTGGCAGAGTGGTTAGTCGGTGGCAGAGTGGTTAGTCGGTGGTAGAGTGGTTAGTCGGTGGTAGAGCGGTTAGTCGGTGGTAGAGCGGTTAGTCGGTGGCAGAGTGGTTAGTCGGTGGCAGAGTGGTTAGTCGGTGGCAGAGTGGTTAGTCGGTGGTAGAGTGGTTAGTCGGTGGCAGAGTGGTTAGTCGGTGGTAGAGCGGTTAGTCGGTGGCAGAGTGGTTAGTCGGTGGCAGAGTGGTTAGTCGGTGGCAGAGTGGTTAGTCGGTGGCAGAGTGGTTAGTCGGTGGTAGAGCGGTTAGTCGGTGGCAGAGCGGTTAGTCGGTGGTAGAGCGGTTAGTCGGTGGCAGAGTGGTTAGTCGGTGGCAGAGTGGTTAGTCGGTGGCAGAGTGGTTAGTCGGTGGCAGAGTGGTTAGTCGGTGGCAGAGTGGTTAGTCGGTGGCAGAGCGGTTAGTCGGTGGCAGAGCGGTTAGTCGGTGGTAGAGCGGTTAGTCGGTGGCAGAGTGGTTAGTCGGTGGCAGAGTGGTTAGTCGGTGGCAGAGTGGTTAGTCGGTGGCAGAGTGGTTAGTCGGTGGCAGAGTGGTTAGTCGGTGGTTAGTTTTCCCAGAGTCCTTTGCTGCGCTGGGGTCAGACGTTGACGACGGCGTCGTCGTCGTCGGTCGGAGTCACGATGTATCTGCGACACGACGGAGAAAAAGGATTAAATCATTAAAACGGAACACGGAAACATCAGAGGCTCTAGAAGAACAAACGGAGTCATATTTACCTCGTAACCGTGGAAACGTCTTCAGTTAGGATGTTTCCACGGTTACGAGGCAAAAACACATTTGCTGCTGTACATTTACGACATGAAAAATGTGTTGGAGTCTTTCCTGCATAAAATGTGCAGATATTTTCAGTGACAAATTTTAAATGTAAAAAAAATAAAATAAAAGTGTTAAAATTGTGATGTTTTCAAAATAAAAGCCATAAATTTGGAGAAAACCCTAAAGTTAAGTCACGTTCTCGAAGGCGGATGATGTCACTGTTGTCGGGGGGATTCCGTGCGTATGCGGATGATGTCACTGTTGTCGGGGGGATTCCGTGCGTATGCGGATGATGTCACTGTTGTCGGGGGGATTCCGTGCGTATGCGGATGACGTCACTGTTGTCGGGGGGATTCCGTGCGTATGCGGATGACGTCACTGACCTGTAGTCTCCGCCGATGGCCAGTGCGGCTCCTGATCCCACGCTGATCCAGTCCTGCTGTGACTCCGCCCCTTTGCACACAAGCCCCGTCTCCTCACCCTCAGGCCCCGCCCCCTGGTCCCGCAGGTTCACGTACAGCAGCGGCGGAGGAGAAGGTCCCGGGTTCGACTCCAGGCTCCGCAACAACGTCTGCAGCTGCGACACGAGCGACGAGAAACTGGGACGACACTTCGGGACCGGACTCCAGCACGAGTGCATCATCTCATAACTGTAACAAACAAACAAACAAACAAACAAACAAACAAACAAACAAATAAATAAACCAGACTCCAGCACGAGTGCATCATCTCATAACTGTAACAAACAAACAAACAAACAAACAAACAAACAAGTAAATAAACCGGACTCCAGCACGAGTGCATCATCTCATAACTGTAACAAATAAACAAACAAACAAACAAGTAAATAAACCGGACTCCAGCACGAGTGCATCATCTCATAACTGTAACAAACAAACAAACAAACAAACAAACAAATAAACAAACAAACAAACAAATAAATAAACCAGACTCCAGCACGAGTGCATCATCTCATAACTGTAACAAACAAACAAACAAACAAATAAACAAACAAACAAACAAATAAATAAACCAGACTGCAGCACGAGTGCATCATCTCATAACTGTAACAAACAAACAAACAAATAAACAAACAAACAAACAAATAAACCGGACTCCAGCACGAGTGCATCATCTCATAACTGTAACAAACAAACAAACAAACAAATAAACAAACAAACAAACAAATAAATAAACCAGACTCCAGCACGAGTGCATCATCTCATAACTGTAACAAACAAACAAACAAACAAACAAATAAACAAACAAACAAACAAACAAATAAATAAACCAGACTCCAGCACGAGTGCATCATAAACAAATACACAAATAAGCAGCAGAGCGATTGTTCTTGTTGGAAATGAAGCTCATGACTTTTCAGATTCATGATCAACAGTAGTATTAATGTAGTATTACAGTAGTATTAATGTAGTATTACAGTAGTATTTGCAGCCGTATTAATGTAGTAGTATTACAGTAGTATTTGTAGTATAGTAAAGTATAAATACTCACATATCAGCTCTACACTCCGTCGGCCTCTTCAGTCGTTCTCCTTTGATCAGAAACTCATAAATCTCAGAGTTTTCCACGCCGGGATATGGCGTCTGTCCCCGAGTCATCACCTCCCACATGGTCACACCAAACGCCCACTGCACAAACCAAAACATGTACAATATAGGACCGATCTATCAGATGCCCCTCCCTCCTCACTCGTACCACGTCGCTCTGGGAGGTGTAGACGTTGTCGGCCAGACTCTCCAGAGCGATCCACTTCACCGGGAGCTTCGACACCGAGCCCTGGCGGTAATAATCCCCCTTGTAGATCAGTTTGGACAAACCGAAGTCCGCCACGCACACGCCCAGCTCCCCGTCCAGCCTGGAACAAACCGGGATGAGACCGGGATTAAACCGGGAACAAACCGGGATTAGACCGGGATTAAACCGGGATTAGAGTGGGAACAAACCGGGAACAAACCGGGATTAAAACAGGAACAAACCGGGATTAAAACAGGAACAAACCGGGATTAGACCGGGATTAAACCGGGAACAAACCGGGATCAAAACAGGAACAAACCGGGATTAGACCGGGAACAAACCGGGATTAAAACAGTAACAAACCGGGATTAGACCGGGATTAAAACAGTAACAAACCGGGTTTAGACCGGGATTAAAACAGGAACAAACCGGGATTAAAACCGGGAAAACAGGACTTTAATGAGGCTGAAACTGAAACCTGCAGATGTTTGGGTCAAACTCAGGAAGGACTAAAAAAATGAACTTCAGAGACTTTCTGAGATTTGTGTCCAGTTTCCTCCTGAACGTCTTTACAGGCTCCACTCAAACACATTTAGACGTTTATTTTTGTTTGTGAGTAAAAATCATGAATTAAGCGTTAGTTACATGCAGTTCATGAGTTAATATCATGAATTAAGCATTAGTTACATGCAGTTCATGAGTTAATATCATGAATTAAGCATTAGTTATATGCAGTTCATGAGTTAATATCATGAATTAAGCATTAGTTACATGCAGTTCATGAGTTAATATCATGAATTCAGCGTTAGTTACATGCAGTTCATGAGTTAATATGAATTAAGCGTTAGTTACATGCAGTTCACGAGTTAATATCATGAATTAAGCGTTAGTTACATGCAGTTCATGAGTTAATATCATGAATTAAGCGTTAGTTACATGCAGTTCGTGAGTTATTATCATGAATTCAGCGTTAGTTACATGCAGTTCGTGAGTTAATATCATGAATTCAGCGTTAGTTACATGCAGTTCATGAGTTAATATCATGAATTCAGCGTTAGTTACATGCAGTTCATGAGTTAATATGAATTCAGCGTTAGTTACATGCAGTTCACGAGTTAATATCATGAATTCAGCGTTAGTTACATGCAGTTCACGAGTTAATATCATGAATTCAGCGTTAGTTACATGCAGTTCGTGAGTTAATATCATGAATTCAGCGTTAGTTACATGCAGTTCGTGAGTTAATATCATGAATTCAGCGTTAGTTACATGCAGTTCGTGAGTTAATATCATGAATTCAGCGTTAGTTACATGCAGTTCGTGAGTTAATATCATGAATTCAGCGTTAGTTACATGCAGTTCATGAGTTAATATCATGAATTCAGCGTTAGTTACATGCAGTTCGCGAGTTAATATCATGAATTCAGCGTTAGTTACATGCAGTTCGCGAGTTAATTTCATGAATTCACCGTTAGTTACATGCAGTTCGCGAGTTAATATCATGAATTCAGCGTTAGTTACATGCAGTTCATGAGTTAATATCATGAATTCAGCGTTAGTTACATGCAGTTCGCGAGTTAATATCATGAATTCAGCGTTAGTTACATGCAGTTCGCGAGTTAATTTCATGAATTCACCGTTAGTTACATGCAGTTCGCGAGTTAATATCATGAATTCAGCGTTAGTTACATGCAGTTCGCGAGTTAATTTCATGAATTCACCGTTAGTTACATGCAGTTCGCGAGTTAATATCATGAATTCAGCGTTAGTTACATGCAGTTCGCGAGTTAATATCATGAATTCACCGTTAGTTACATGCAGTTCGTGAGTTAATATCATGAATTCAGCGTTAGTTACATGCAGTTCGTGAGTTAATATCATGAATTCACCGTTAGTTACATGCAGTTCGTGAGTTAATATCATGAATTAAGCGTTAGTTACATGCAGTTCGTGAGTTAATATCATGAATTAAGCGTTAGTTACATGCAGTTCGTGAGTTAATATCATGAATTCAGCGTTAGTTACATGCAGTTCGTGAGTTAATATCATGAATTCAGCGTTAGTTACATGCAGTTCGTGAGTTAATATCATGAATTCAGCGTTAGTTACATGCAGTTCATGAGTTAATATCATGAATTCAGCGTTAGTTACATGCAGTTCGTGAGTTATTATCATGAATTCAGCGTTAGTTACATGCAGTTCGTGAGTTAATATCATGAATTCAGCGTTAGTTACATGCAGTTCACGAGTTAATATCATGAATTCAGCGTTAGTTACATGCAGTTCACGAGTTAATATCATGAATTCAGCGTTAGTTACATGCAGTTCGTGAGTTAATATCATGAATTCAGCGTTAGTTACATGCAGTTCGTGAGTTAATATCATGAATTCAGCGTTAGTTACATGCAGTTCGTGAGTTAATATCATGAATTCAGCGTTAGTTACATGCAGTTCGTGAGTTAATATCATGAATTCAGCGTTAGTTACATGCAGTTCGTGAGTTAATATCATGAATTCAGCGTTAGTTACATGCAGTTCGCGAGTTAATATCATGAATTCAGCGTTAGTTACATGCAGTTCGCGAGTTAATTTCATGAATTCACCGTTAGTTACATGCAGTTCGTGAGTTAATATCATGAATTCAGCGTTAGTTACATGCAGTTCGTGAGTTAATATCATGAATTCAGCGTTAGTTACATGCAGTTCGCGAGTTAATATCATGAATTCAGCGTTAGTTACATGCAGTTCGCGAGTTAATTTCATGAATTCACCGTTAGTTACATGCAGTTCGCGAGTTAATATCATGAATTCAGCGTTAGTTACATGCAGTTCGCGAGTTAATTTCATGAATTCACCGTTAGTTACATGCAGTTCGCGAGTTAATATCATGAATTCAGCGTTAGTTACATGCAGTTCGCGAGTTAATATCATGAATTCACCGTTAGTTACATGCAGTTCGTGAGTTAATATCATGAATTCAGCGTTAGTTACATGCAGTTCGTGAGTTAATATCATGAATTCACCGTTAGTTACATGCAGTTCGTGAGTTAATATCATGAATTAAGCGTTAGTTACATGCAGTTCGTGAGTTAATATCATGAATTAAGCATTAGTTACATGCAGTTCGTGAGTTAATATCATGAATTCAGCGTTAGTTACATGCAGTTCGTGAGTTAATATCATGAATTCAGCGTTAGTTACATGCAGTTCATGAGTTAATATCATGAATTCAGCGTTAGTTACATGCAGTTCATGAGTTAATATGAATTCAGCGTTAGTTACATGCAGTTCACGAGTTAATATCATGAATTCAGCGTTAGTTACATGCAGTTCACGAGTTAATATCATGAATTCAGCGTTAGTTACATGCAGTTCGTGAGTTAATATCATGAATTCAGCGTTAGTTACATGCAGTTCGTGAGTTAATATCATGAATTCAGCGTTAGTTACATGCAGTTCGTGAGTTAATATCATGAATTCAGCGTTAGTTACATGCAGTTCATGAGTTAATATCATGAATTCAGCGTTAGTTACATGCAGTTCGCGAGTTAATATCATGAATTCAGCGTTAGTTACATGCAGTTCGCGAGTTAATTTCATGAATTCACCGTTAGTTACATGCAGTTCGCGAGTTAATATCATGAATTCAGCGTTAGTTACATGCAGTTCATGAGTTAATATCATGAATTCAGCGTTAGTTACATGCAGTTCGCGAGTTAATATCATGAATTCAGCGTTAGTTACATGCAGTTCGCGAGTTAATTTCATGAATTCACCGTTAGTTACATGCAGTTCGCGAGTTAATATCATGAATTCAGCGTTAGTTACATGCAGTTCGCGAGTTAATTTCATGAATTCACCGTTAGTTACATGCAGTTCGCGAGTTAATATCATGAATTCAGCGTTAGTTACATGCAGTTCGCGAGTTAATATCATGAATTCACCATTAGTTACATGCAGTTCGTGAGTTAATATCATGAATTCAGCGTTAGTTACATGCAGTTCGTGAGTTAATATCATGAATTCAGCGTTAGTTACATGCAGTTCATGAGTTAATATCATGAATTCAGCGTTAGTTACATGCAGTTCGCGAGTTAATATCATGAATTCAGCGTTAGTTACATGCAGTTCGCGAGTTAATTTCATGAATTCACCGTTAGTTACATGCAGTTCGCGAGTTAATATCATGAATTCAGCGTTAGTTACATGCAGTTCATGAGTTAATATCATGAATTCAGCGTTAGTTACATGCAGTTCGCGAGTTAATATCATGAATTCAGCGTTAGTTACATGCAGTTCGCGAGTTAATTTCATGAATTCACCGTTAGTTACATGCAGTTCGCGAGTTAATATCATGAATTCAGCGTTAGTTACATGCAGTTCGCGAGTTAATTTCATGAATTCACCGTTAGTTACATGCAGTTCGCGAGTTAATATCATGAATTCAGCGTTAGTTACATGCAGTTCGCGAGTTAATATCATGAATTCACCATTAGTTACATGCAGTTCGTGAGTTAATATCATGAATTCAGCGTTAGTTACATGCAGTTCCGCGCCGCCAGGTCTCGGTGGATGATGTTCTTGTTGCTCAGATATTCCATTCCTCGAGCCACATCTAGCATGAAGTGGACGAGCGTCTGCAGCCCCAGACTCTGGACACAGACACACACACACACACACACACACACACACACACACATACATACACACACACAGACACACACATGATTCAGTTAAATAAGGAAGCACACAGACTAACACAGGGTGTGTGATACGTACGAAGGGCGTGTCTCCGAGGCGGGACATGAGCAGGAACGTGTGCAGATCCCCGTGCTTCATGAACGGCAGCACCACCATCGGCACCGGCAGCCGTTGCCCGGGGCGACGGTGCAGACTCACTCCTATTGGACAGAACAGCCGTCAATCACCACTCTGGACACGCCCACAATTAAACAAAAATATGTTCATGAGCTGTGTTACTGATGGGGGTATGACAGTGGTGTTACTGATGGGGGTATGACAGTGGTGTTACCGATGGGGGTATGACAGTGGTGTTACTGATGGGGGTATGACAGTGGTGTTACCGATGGGGGTATGACAGTGGTGTTACTGATGGGGGTATGACAGTGGTGTTACCCATGGGGGTATGACAGTGGTGTTACTGATGGGGGTATGACAGTGGTGTTACTGATGGGGGTATGACAGTGGTGTTACCGATGGGGGTATGACAGTGGTGTTACTGATGGGGGTATGACAGTGGTGTTACTGATGGGGGTATGACAGTGGTGTTACTGATGGGGGTATGACAGTGGTGTTACTGATGGGGGTATGACAGTGGTGTTACTGATGGGGGTATGACAGTGGTGTTACCCATGGGGGTATGACAGTGGTGTTACCCATGGGGGTATGGCAGTGGTGTTACTGATGGGGGTATGACAGTGGTGTTACCGATGGGGGTATGACAGTGGTGTTACTGATGGGGGTATGACAGTGGTGTTACCCATGGGGGTATGACAGTGGTGTTACTGATGGGGGGTATGACAGTGGTGTTACTGATGGGGGTATGACAGTGGTGTTACCCATGGGGGTATGACAGTGGTGTTACTGATGGGGGTATGACAGTGGTGTTACTGATGGGGGTATGACAGTGGTGTTACCCATGGGGGTATGACAGTGGTGTTACTGATGGGGGTATGACAGTGGTGTTACTGATGGGGGTATGACAGTGGTGTTACTGATGGGGGTATGACAGTGGTGTTACTGATGGGGGTATGACAGTGGTGTTACTGATGGGGGTATGACAGTGGTGTTACTGATGGGGGTATGACAGTGGTGTTACCCATGGGGGTATGACAGTGGTGTTACCCATGGGGGTATGACAGTGGTGTTACTGATGGGGGTATGACAGTGGTGTTACTGATGGGGGTATGACAGTGGTGTTACCCATGGGGGTTACTGATGGGGGTATGACAGTGGTGTTACTGATGGGGGTATGACAGTGGTGTTACTGATGGGGATATGACAGTGGTGTTACCCATGGGGGTATGGCAGTGGTGTTACCCATGGGGGTATGGCAGTGGTGTTACTGATGGGGGTATGACAGTGGTGTTACCCATGGGGGTTACTGATGGGGGTATGACAGTGGTGTTACCCATGGGGGTTACTGATGGGGGTATGACAGTGGTGTTACTGATGGGGGTATGGCAGTGGTGTTACCCATGGGGGTATGGCAGTGGTGTTACTGATGGGGGTATGACAGTGGTGTTACCCATGGGGGTATGACAGTGGTGTTACCCATGGGGGTATGGCAGTGGTGTTACTGATGGGGGTATGACAGTGGTGTTACCCATGGGGGTTACTGATGGGGGTATGACAGTGGTGTTACTGATGGGGGTATGGCAGTGGTGTTACTGATGGGGGTATGACAGTGGTGTTACCCATGGGGGTATGGCAGTGGTGTTACTGATGGGGGTATGACAGTGGTGTTACCCATGGGGGTTACTGATGGGGGTATGACAGTGGTGTTACCCATGGGGGTTACTGATGGGGGTATGACAGTGGTGTTACCCATGGGGGTTACTGATGGGGGTATGACAGTGGTGTTACTGATGGGGGTATGGCAGTGGTGTTACTGATGGGGGTATGACAGTGGTGTTACTGATGGGGGTATGACAGTGGTGTTACTGATGGGGGTATGACAGTGGTGTTACTGATGGGGGTATGACAGTGGTGTTACTGATGGGGGTATGGCAGTGGTGTTACCCATGGGGGTATGACAGTGGTGTTACCCATGGGGGTATGGCAGTGGTGTTACTGATGGGGGTATGACAGTGGTGTTACCCATGGGGGTATGGCAGTGGTGTTACTGATGGGGGTATGACAGTGGTGTTACCCATGGGGGTTACTGATGGGGGTATGACAGTGGTGTTACCCATGGGGGTTACTGATGGGGGTATGACAGTGGTGTTACTGATGGGGGTATGGCAGTGGTGTTACCCATGGGGGTATGGCAGTGGTGTTACTGATGGGGGTATGACAGTGGTGTTACCCATGGGGGTATGACAGTGGTGTTACCCATGGGGGTATGGCAGTGGTGTTACTGATGGGGGTATGACAGTGGTGTTACCCATGGGGGTTACTGATGGGGGTATGACAGTGGTGTTACCCATGGGGGTTACTGATGGGGGTATGACAGTGGTGTTACCCATGGGGGTTACTGATGGGGGTATGACAGTGGTGTTACTGATGGGGGTATGGCAGTGGTGTTACTGATGGGGGTATGACAGTGGTGTTACCCATGGGGGTATGGCAGTGGTGTTACTGATGGGGGTATGACAGTGGTGTTACCCATGGGGGTTACTGATGGGGGTATGACAGTGGTGTTACCCATGGGGGTTACTGATGGGGGTATGACAGTGGTGTTACCCATGGGGGTTACTGATGGGGGTATGACAGTGGTGTTACTGATGGGGGTATGGCAGTGGTGTTACTGATGGGGATATGGCAGTGGTGTTACTGATGGGGGTATGACAGTGGTGTTACTGATGGGGGTATGACAGTGGTGTTACTGATGGGGGTATGACAGTGGTGTTACTGATGGGGGTATGACAGTGGTGTTACTGATGGGGGTATGGCAGTGGTGTTACCCATGGGGGTATGACAGTGGTGTTACCCATGGGGGTATGGCAGTGGTGTTACTGATGGGGGTATGACAGTGGTGTTACCCATGGGGGTTACTGATGGGGGTATGACAGTGGTGTTACCCATGGGGGTTACTGATGGGGGTATGACAGTGGTGTTACTGATGGGGGTATGACAGTGGTGTTACCCATGGGGGTATGGCAGTGGTGTTACTGATGGGGGTATGACAGTGGTGTTACTGATGGGGGTATGACAGTGGTGTTACCCATGGGGGTATGACAGTGGTGTTACCCATGGGGGTATGACAGTGGTGTTACTGATGGGGGTATGACAGTGGTGTTACCCATGGGGGTATGACAGTGGTGTTACTGATGGGGTATGACAGTGGTGTTACTGATGGGGGTATGACAGTGGTGTTACTGATGGGGGTATGACAGTGGTGTTACCCATGGGGGTATGACAGTGGTGTTACTGATGGGGGTATGGCAGTGGTGTTACTGATGGGGGTATGGCAGTGGTGTTACTGATGGGGGTATGGCAGTGGTGTTACTGATGGGGGTATGACAGTGGTGTTACTGATGGGGGTATGGCAGTGGTGTTACCCATGGGGGTATGACAGTGGTTTTACCCATGGGGGTATGACAGTGGTGTTACTGATGGGGGTATGACAGTGGTGTTACTGATGGGGGTATGACAGTGGTGTTACCCATGGGGGTATGACAGTGGTGTTACTCATGGGGGTATGGCAGTGGTGTTACTGATGGGGGTATGACAGTGGTGTTACCCATGGGGGTATGACAGTGGTGTTACTGATGGGGGTATGACAGTGGTGTTACTGATGGGGGTATGACAGTGGTGTTACCCATGGGGGTATGACAGTGGTGTTACTGATGGGGGTATGACAGTGGTGTTACCCATGGGGGTATGGCAGTGGTGTTACTGATGGGGGTATGACAGTGGTGTTACCCATGGGGGTATGACAGTGGTGTTACTGATGGGGGTATGACAGTGGTGTTACCCATGGGGGTATGGCAGTGGTGTTACCGATGAGCTGGATCACGTTGGGGTGGTTGAAGTCCTTCATATGAGCCGCCTCCTTCAGACACTGCTCGATGTCACATGACGCGGTGATGTCGGCTGCAAAACGTTCAACACAGGTCAGATGATTGACCTGCTGTGGAGTGTCCTGCCCAAGGGCACAGCGGCAGGTCCATAATAAACTCACTTTTGAGAACCTTCACGGCCACTTTCTGAGGAACGTCTCCGGACTTCAGCACAGCCTCACGCACTGACCCGAACTCTCCTGGGACGAGGAGGAGAGGGGGTTTACACCTGGACTAAACCGGGACTAAACCAGGACTAAACCTGGACTAAACCTGGACTAAACCAGGACTAAACCTGGACTAAACCAGGACTGAACCTGGACTGAACCTGGACTAAACCAGGACTGAACCTGGACTAAACCAGGACTAAACCAGGACTGAACCTGGACTAAACCAGGACTAAACCGGGACTAAACCAGGACTGAACCAGGACTAAACCAGGACTAAACCTGGACTAAACCAGGACTGAACCAGGACTGAACCGGGACTAAACCAGGACTAAACCGGGACTAAACCAGGACTGAACCAGGACTGAACCAGGACTGAACCTGGACTAAACCAGGACTAAACCGGGACTAAACCAGGACTGAACCTGGACTGAACCAGGACTAAACCAGGACTAAACCAGGACTGAACCGGGACTAAACCAGGACTAAACCGGGACTAAACCAGGACTGAACCAAGACTGAACCAGGACTAAACCTGGACTAAACCTGGACTAAACCAGGACTGAACCAGGACTGAACCGGGTCAGGACCTTTTCCGAGCACGTGTCCCAGCGTCAGGAGTCTCTCTGGGATCAGGACGTCCTGGAGTTTGGCTTTCAGCTCCGCGCTCACACCCAGACTGTCCACTAGGGGGAGACACACACAAGTTACAGGTCAGTCAAATGTTAAAGGCAAAGTCTGAACCCCCGCCTGGACCTAGCACATTTTCTCCAGTACGGCTTTACCCAAATCTAAAAGCTTCTGGACCGGTGTAACGCCTGTGAAAGACCTACAAAAGTGTTTGTCACAGTTTTGTCTCTTTGTCTGATTTTTGCTTCTTTTGTTTTGACGCTTTGTTTAGAAGCTTTTAGATTTGGGTAAAGCCAAACTTCATTTGTTATCGCTGCAGTCGAGATAAACAGAAACTCGTCCAGTCAAACGGGGAAGTCGACTTGAAATGTAGGAAAAATATGCCAGAAAAACACTAACAGTAGTAGTAATAACAGCAGTAGTAATAACAGCAGTAGTAATAACAGCAGTAGTCGTGATAATAGTAATAACAGTAGTAGTAATAACAGCAGTAGTCGTGATAATAGTAATAACAGTAGTAGTCGTGATAATAGTAATAACAGTAGTAGTCGTGATAATAGTAATAACAGTAGTAGTCGTGATAATAGTAATAACAGTAGTAGTAATAACAGTAGTAGTCGTGATAATAGTAATAACAGTAGTAGTAATAACAGTAGTAGTCGTGATAATAGTAATAACAGTAGTAGTAATAACAGTAGTAGTAGTAGTAATAGTAATAACAGTAGTAGTAATAGTAATAACAGTAGTAGTCGTGATAATAGTAATAACAGTAGTAGTCGTGATAATAGTAATAACAGTAGTAGTCGTGATAATAGTAATAACAGTAGTAGTAATAACAGTAGAAGTCGTGATAATAGTAATAACAGTAGTAGTAATAACAGTAGAAGTCGTGATAATAGTAATAACAGTAGTAGTCGTGATAATAGTAATAACAGTAGTAGTCGTGATAATAGTAATAACAGTAGTAGTAATAACAGTAGAAGTCGTGATAATAGTAATAACAGTAGTAGTCGTGATAATAGTAATAACAGTAGTAGTAATAACAGTAGAAGTCGTGATAATAGTAATAACAGTAGTAGTAATAACAGTAGTAGTCGTGATAATAGTAATAACAGCAGTAGTCGTGATAATAGTAATAACAGTAGTAGTCGTGATAATAGTAATAACAGTAGTAGTCGTGATAATAGTAATAACAGCAGTAGTAATAACAGCAGTAGTAATAACAGTAGTAGTAATAACAGTAGTAGTAATAACAGCAGTAGTCGTGATAATAGTAATAACAATAGTAGTAATAACAGTAGTAGTAATAACAGTAGTAGTCGTGATAATAGTAATAACAGCAGTAGTCGTGATAATAGTAATAACAGTAGTAGTCGTGATAATAGTAATAACAGTAGTAGTCGTGATAATAGTAATAACAATAGTAGTAATAACAGTAGTAGTAATAACAGTAGTAGTAATAACAGTAGTAATGACACTCACAGTTTGTGTCCGGAGGCTCGGCTCTGTTGAAGGATCTGGCGGCGCTGAAGGAAACCACAGAGTCAGAGCCGATGGGTTTAAACGCTGATCTGTGGAACCAACGAGTCAGAGACACAGGGTCACGTTAAAGAAGAGTACCCCCTCACATCAAAGAGTACCTCTCACATCAAAGAGTACCCCCTCACATTAAAGAGTACCCCCTCACATCAAAGAGTACCCCTCACATCAAAGAGTACCCCCTCACATTAGAGTACCCCTCACATCAAAGAGTACCCCCCTCACATTAAATAGATATTCACTTAGTATTACTTTCTTTAAAACATTTATTCAGCATTTCTTTACATTAGAAAGTTATATGGTTGAAACCGATAATGATGCCAAAAAACATAAAAGTAGATGGGAAGTTCTCAAAGGCCTTTTTTGAAAATGTATTTTTGATTATAGATTATATGCAAAACTGTGTTTGTGTTTCCTTAATCTGGGTGTATGCAAATGAATGGTAAGGAAACAACCCGTTTGTGTGAATGAGTGTGAATGAGTGTGAATGGGGGTGAGGGTGGGAGGGTTTTGGGTTGGAGCACTAATTGTAAGTGTATCTTGTGTTTTTATGTTGATTTAATAAAAAAAAAAAAAAAAAAAAAAAAAATAGTACCCCCTCACATTAAAGAGTACCCCCTCACATCAAAGAGTACCCCCTCACATTAGAGTACCCCTCACATCAAAGAGTACCCCCTCACATCAAAGAGTACCCCCTCACATTAAATAGTACCCCCTCACATTAAAGAGTACCCCCTCACATCAAAGAGTACCCCCTCACATTAGAGTACCCCTCACATTAAAGAGTACCCCTCACATCAAAGAGTACCCCTCACATCAAAGAGTACCCCCTCACATCAAAGAGTACCCCCTCACATTAAAGAGTACCCCCTCACATCAAAGAGTACCCCTCACATCAAAGAGTACCCCCTCACATCAAAGAGTACCCCTCACATCAAAGAGTACCCCCTCACATCAAAGAGTACCCCCTCACATCAAAGAGTACCCCCTCACATTAAAGAGTACCCCCTCACATCAAAGAGTACCCCCTCACATTAGAGTACCCCTCACATTAAAGAGTACCCCCTCACATCAAAGAGTACCCCCTCACATTAGAGTACCCCTCACATTAAAGAGTACCCCCTCACATCAAAGAGTACCCCCTCACATCAAAGAGTACCCCCTCACATTAAAGAGTACCCCCTCACATCAAAGAGTACCCCTCACATCAAAGAGTACCCCCTCACATTAGAGTACCCCTCACATCAAAGAGTACCCCCTCACATTAAATAGTACCCCCTCACATTAAAGAGTACCCCCTCACATCAAAGAGTACCCCCTCACATTAGAGTACCCCTCACAGTAAAGAGTACCCCCTCACATCAAAGAGTACCCCTCACATCAAAGAGTACCCCCTCACATCAAAGAGTACCCCCTCACATCAAAGAGTACCCCCTCACATTAAAGAGTACCCCCTCACATCAAAGAGTACCCCTCACATCAAAGAGTACCCCCTCACATTAGAGTACCCCTCACATCAAAGAGTACCCCCTCACATCAAAGAGTACCCCCTCACATCAAAGAGTACCCCCTCACATCAAAGAGTACCCCTCACATCAAAGAGTACCCCCTCACATTAAAGAGTACCCCCTCACATCAAAGAGTACCCCCTCACATTAGAGTACCCCTCACATTAAAGAGTACCCCCTCACATCAAAGAGTACCCCCTCACATTAAAGAGTACCCCCTCACATCAAAGAGTACCCCTCACATTAAAGAGTACCCCCTCACATCAAAGAGTACCCCCTCACATTAGAGTACCCCTCACATTAAAGAGTACCCCCTCACATCAAAGAGTACCCCCTCACATCAAAGAGTACCCCCTCACATCAAAGAGTACCCCTCACATCAAAGAGTACCCCCTCACATTAAAGAGTACCCCCTCACATCAAAGAGTACCCCCTCACATTAGAGTACCCCTCACATTAAAGAGTACCCCCTCACATCAAAGAGTACCCCCTCACATTAAAGAGTACCCCCTCACATCAAAGAGTACCCCTCACATTAAAGAGTACCCCCTCACATCAAAGAGTACCCCCTCACATTAAAGAGTACCCCCTCACATCAAAGAGTACCCCCTCACATTAGAGTACCCCTCACATTAAAGAGTACCCCCTCACATTAGAGTACCCCCTCACATCAAAGAGTACCCCTCACATCAAAGAGTACCCCCTCACATTAAATAGTACCCCCTCACATCAAAGAGTACCCCCTCACATCAAAGAGTACCCCCTCACATTAAATAGTACCCCCTCACATCAAAGAGTACCCCCTCACATCAAAGAGTACCCCGCACATTAGAGTACCCCTCACATCAAAGAGTACCCCTCACATCAAAGAGTACCCCCTCACATTAAATAGTACCCCCTCACATCAAAGAGTACCCCCTCACATCAAAGAGTACCCCGCACATTAAAGAGTACCCCCTCACATCAAAGAGTACCCCCTCACATCAAAGAGTACCCCTCACATCAAAGAGTACCCCCTCACATCAAAGAGTACCCCCTCACATCAAAGAGTACCCCCTCACATCAAAGAGTACCCCCCACATCAAAGAGTACCCCCCACATCAAAGAGTACCCCCTCACATCAAAGAGTACCCCCTCACATCAAAGAGTACCCCGCACATTAAAGAGTACCCCCCACATTAAAGAGTACCCCCTCACATCAAAGAGTACCCCCTCACATTAAAGAGTACCCCGCACATTAAAGAGTACCCCCCACATTAAAGAGTACCCCCTCACATTAAATAGTACCCCCTCACATTAAAGAGTACCCCTCACATTAAAGAGTACCCCCCACATTAAAGAGTACCCCCTCACATTAAATAGTACCCCCTCACATTAAAGAGTACCCCTCACATTAAAGAGTACCCCTCACATTAAATAGTACCCCCTCACATTAAATAGTGCCCCCTCACATTAAAGAGTACCCCTCACATTAAATAGTACCCCCTCACATTAAAGAGTATCCCCTCACATTAAATAGTACCCCCTCACATTAAAGAGTACCCCCACATCAAAGAGTACCCCCTCACATTAAAGAGTTATTGTCTGTAACAGTGAGGTTCTTTTACCCGAAGTCTTTGCTGCTGCGTCTGTGGGCCCCGAACGCCACCATCAGCCCCAGGACAGAGGCCCCCAGGAGCCCCAGCAGCACCCCCGACCACAGGTGCCTCCTGGGGGCAGCCAGAGGAACTGCAGCACAGACACATGG
The DNA here is from genome assembly GCA_021464625.1 of Proterorhinus semilunaris. NCBI lineage: Eukaryota > Metazoa > Chordata > Actinopteri > Gobiiformes > Gobiidae > Proterorhinus > Proterorhinus semilunaris. The sequence goes on along the minus strand of CM038361.1, from coordinate 31,485,221 downwards.
GTCAGGGTTTAGGGTCAGAACTGGGAGGCTGAGTTTTGGGGTCAGGGTCAGGGTTAGGGTTGGTCCTGACCTGGGTTAGGGTCCGGGTCAGAGTCATAGGGTCAGGTTTAGGGTTATAGGTTTAGGGTTGGTCCCGACCTGGCGTGGGGAGGATGAGCACCGGGCGGCTCCAGGGTCCACAGCCCACAGACGTACAGGCCGACACCTGCAGTGAGGCGTTCAGGAACCGACTGGGACCCGACAGAGACGCAGAGGATTCTTTAAACAACAGCGGCTCCTGAAGGAAACACAAACATCACACAGATTAAACTCCTCTGTCACATGGGCTGGTCCAGATGTTACAGAGTGATATCATCCTCATGCCCCTACAGCTGATGGTGAGTCAGGAGTTCAGCTCAGCAGCAGAAACACCACCGTGGAAATGAATGACCTGTTGCAGCTAAACACGGGTCATTTTATCACCAAATATATCATTAATGTAGTATTTCTCTTTTATATCGCGATATACGCTTTAGGCCACATCATCCGGCCTTAGGTCTGAACATCTAAACCTTCTCCTGGAAAAACTGGAACGTCTGAATCCACTTCCTCATAGATTTAGATTCGAGTCTGGCTAACATCAGACTCTTCTCTGGTGTTACCTGTGTCTCTGAGCCCAGACTCCACTGGACCCTGTAGGCCTGCAGTCGGCCCTGGAGCTCCTCCTCCTTCAGCCCCGCCCACCGCAGGGTCAGCTGACTGTCCGAGAGGTCGAAGGTCAGGTTCCGGGGCGCCACCATTGGGACTGGAACAGAAACATCCGTCAGAGAAACATCCGTCAGAGAAACATCCGTCAGAGCCGTGTCGAGCTCCGCGGTGTCTAGAGTCTGATCCCGACGCCGCAGAGATATCGAGTATGAACTAAACACACGCCTCGTCACGTCTGTCACATGACACAGTTTATTATAGTTAGTGACTGACTGGTGGTTAGTTATGGTTAGTTATGGTTAGTTTAGTAATAGTTAGTGACTGACTGGTGGTTAGTTATGGTTAGTTAGGGTTAGTTTAGTAATAGTTAGTGACTGACTGGTAGTGGTTAGTTATGGTTAGTTTAGTAATAGTTAGTGACTGACTGGTGGTGGTTAGTTATGGTTAGTTTAGTAATAGTTAGTGACTGACTGGTGGTGGTTAGTTATGGTTAGTTTAGTAATAGTTAGTGACTGACTGGTGGTGGTGGTTAGTTATGGTTAGTTTAGTAATAGTTAGTGACTGACTGGTGGTGGTTAGTTATGGTTAGTTTAGTAATAGTTAGTGACTGACTGACTGGTGGTGGTTAGTTATGGTTAGTTTAGTAATAGTTAGTGACTGACTGGTGGTGGTTAGTTATGGTTAGTTTAGTAATAGTTAGTGACTGACTGGTGGTGGTTAGTTATGGTTAGTTTAGTAATAGTTAGTGACTGACTGACTGGTGGTGGTTAGTTATGGGTAGTTTAGTAATAGTTAGTGACTGACTGGTAGTGGTGGTTAGTTATGGTTAGTTTAGTAATAGTTAGTGACTGACTGGTGGTGGTTAGTTATGGTTAGTTTAGTAATAGTTAGTGACTGACTGGTGGTGGTTAGTTATGGTTAGTTTAGTAATAGTTAGTGACTGACTGGTGGTGGTTAGTTATGGTTAGTTTAGTAATAGTTAGTGACTGACTGGTAGTGGTGGTTAGTTATGGTTAGTTTAGTAATAGTTAGTGACTGACTGGTGGTGGTGGTTAGTTATGGTTAGTTATGGTTAGTGACTGACCGGACTCGGCGGTGCTGAAGTTGACCCAGTCCGAGTGCGGGGAGGGTCCCAGTTGGTTGGAGCAGCAGATTCTGAGGCTGTAGTCCGAGTGTGGGCGGAGTCCAGACACTGACACTCTGTGAGGGGGGGGCCGCACCCTCACCTGGGGGCGGGGTGGGGGGCGGAGTCCACTCACCTGAGGGGGAAGAACTATTATTAGTAAAACAAATCTGTGAAAAATCTCCTTGTTTTTTGGTTCAAAGCTCAATAAATCCATCATGAATCTGATCTGTGGAAAATGTGTTTGAGTGGAGTCTGTACAGTGTGAGTCTGTAACGTGTGAGTCTGTAAAGTGTGAGTCTGTACAGTGCGAGTCTGTAACGTGTGAGTCTGTAAAGTGTGAGTCTGTAAAGTGTGAGTCTGTAACGTGTGAGTCTGTAAAGTGTGAGTCTGTACAGTGCGAGTCTGTAACGTGTGAGTCTGTAAAGTGTGAGTCTGTAAAGTGTGAGTCTGTAACGTGTGAGTCTGTAAAGTGTGAGTCTGTACAGTGCGAGTCTGTAACGTGTGAGTCTGTAAAGTGTGAGTCTGTAAAGTGTGAGTCTGTAACGTGTGAGTCTGTAAAGTGTGAGTCTGTACAGTGCGAGTCTGTAACGTGTGAGTCTGTAAAGTGTGAGTCTGTAAAGTGTGAGTCTGTAACGTGTGAGTCTGTAAAGTGTGAGTCTGTACAGTGTGAGTCTGTAAAGTGTGAGTCTGTAACGTGTGAGTCTGTAAAGTGTGAGTCTGTAAAGTGTGAGTCTGTAACGTGTGAGTCTGTAAAGTGTGAGTCTGTAAAGTGTGAGTCTGTAAAGTGTGAGTCTGTAAAGTGTGAGTCTGTAAAGTGTGAGTCTGTAAAGTGCGAGTCTGTAAAGTGCGAGTCTGTAAAGTGCGAGTCTGTAACGTGTGAGTCTGTAACGTGTGAGTCTGTAACGTGTGAGTCTGTAAAGTGTGAGTCTGTAAAGTGTGAGTCTGTAACGTGTGAGTCTGTAACGTGTGAGTCTGTACAGTGTGAGTCTGTAAAGTGTGAGTCTGTAAAGTGTGAGTCTGTAACGTGTGAGTCTGTAACGTGTGAGTCTGTAAAGTGTGAGTATGTAACGTGTGAGTCTGTAAAGTGTGAGTATGTAAAGTGTGAGTCTGTAACGTGTGAGTATGTAAAGTGCGAGTCTGTAAAGTGTGAGTGTGTAAAGTGTGAGTCTGTAAAGTGCGAGTCTGTAAAGTGTGAGTGTGTAAAGTGTGAGTCTGTAAAGTGCGAGTCTGTAAAGTGTGAGTCTGTAAAGTGCGAGTCTGTAAAGTGTGAGTCTGTAAAGTGTGAGTCTGTAACGTGTGAGTCTGTAACGTGCGAGTCTGTAAAGTGCGAGTCTGTAAAGTGCGAGTCTGTAAAGTGTGAGTCTGTAAAGTGTGAGTCTGTAACGTGTGAGTCTGTAACGTGCGAGTCTGTAAAGTGCGAGTCTGTAAAGTGCGAGTCTGTAAAGTGTGAGTCTGTAACGTGTGAGTCTGTAAAGTGCGAGTCTGTAAAGTGTGAGTCTGTAAAGTGTGAGTCTGTAACGTGTGAGTCTGTAAAGTGTGAGTCTGTAACGTGTGTATTTCATCTGTGTCATCTCGGTCACAGCCTTTCCTGCTACACATGGATACCAAACTTGTCAGTATTTGTGAATGAACAAGCGTGGGAAAGACCAGGGAGCGACACAGACAAGTTGGAGTTACTTCCTTCCAGGTGTGTAGGGGGCGGAGTCACCTGTAGGGGGCGGTGTTACCTGGACGCTGCACACGGTGATGTCAGAGTGTCCATTAAATCCCGGGCTCCAGGTCACGGTGACGTTATTCTCCTCCACGTGAAGCACTTTCACATCGACCGGAGCTGACGGGAGAACTGAGGGGAGAGGAGGGGGAGAGTTCAGCCACTGAGGAGAGAGGAGGGGGAGAGTTCAGCCACTGAGGAGAGAGCGGGGGATAGTATGTACCTGTTGTAGCGCCCCCTGTGGGTGTATGTGTCTGTGCTGTAGCGCCCCCTGTGGGTGTATGTGTCTGTGCTGTAGCGCCCCCTGTGGGTGTATGTGTCTGTGCTGTAGCGCCCCCTGTAGGTGTATGTGTCTGTGCTGTAGCGCCCCCTGTAGGTGTATGTGTCTGTGCTGTAGCGCCCCCTGTAGGTGTATGTGTCTGTGCTGTAGCGCCCCCTGTAGGTGTGTTTGTGCTGTAGCGCCCCCTGTAGGTGTATGTGTCTGTGCTGTAGCGCCCCCTGTAGGTGTATGTGTCTGTGCTGTAGCGCCCCCTGTGGGTGTATGTGTCTGTGCTGTAGCGCCCCCTGTGGGTGTATGTGTCTGTGTTGTAGCGCCCCCTGTGGGTGTATGTGTCTGTGCTGTAGCGCCCCCTGTAGGTGTATGTGTCTGTGCTGTAGCGCCCCCTGTGGGTGTATGTGTCTGTGCTGTAGCGCCCCCTGTAGGTGTATGTGTCTGTGCTGTAGCGCCCCCTGTAGGTGTATGTGTCTGTGCTGTAGCGCCCCCTGTGGGTGTATGTGTCTGTGCTGTAGCGCCCCCTGTAGGTGTAGGTGTCTGTGCTGTAGCGCCCCCTGTGGGTGTATGTGTCTGTGCTGTAGCGCCCCCTGTGGGTGTATGTGTCTGTGCTGTAGCGCCCCCTGTAGGTGTAGGTGTCTGTGCTGTAGCGCCCCCTGTGGGTGTATGTGTCTGTGCTGTAGCGCCCCCTGTAGGTGTATGTGTCTGTGCTGTAGCGCCCCCTGTAGGTGTATGTGTCTGTGCTGTAGCGCCCCCTGTAGGTGTATGTGTCTGTGCTGTAGCGCCCCCTGTGGGTGTACGTGTCTGTGCTGTAGCGCCCCCTGTGGGTGTACGTGTCTGTGCTGTAGCGCCCCCTGTGGGTGTATGTGTCTGTGCTGTAGCGCCCCCTGTAGGTGTATGTGTCTGTGCTGTAGCGCCCCCTGTAGGTGTATGTGTCTGTGCTGTAGCGCCCCCTGTAGGTGTATGTGTCTGTGCTGTAGCGCCCCCTGTAGGTGTATGTGTCTGTGCTGTAGCGCCCCCTGTGGGTGTATGTGTCTGTGCTGTAGCGCCCCCTGTAGGTGTATGTGTCTGTGCTGTAGCGCCCCCTGTAGGTGTATGTGTCTGTGCTGTAGCGCCCCCTGTGGGTGTACGTGTCTGTGCTGTAGCGCCCCCTGTGGGTGTACGTGTCTGTGCTGTAGCGCCCCCTGTGGGTGTATGTGTCTGTGCTGTAGCGCCCCCTGTAGGTGTATGTGTCTGTGCTGTAGCGCCCCCTGTAGGTGTATGTGTCTGTGCTGTAGCGCCCCCTGTAGGTGTATGTGTCTGTGCTGTAGCGCCCCCTGTAGGTGTATGTGTCTGTGCTGTAGCGCCCCCTGTAGGTGTATGTGTTTGTGCTGTAGCGCCCCCTGTAGGTGTGTCTGTGCTGTAGCGCCCCCTGTAGGTGTATGTGTCTGTGCTGTAGCGCCCCCTGTAGGTGTATGTGTCTGTGCTGTAGCGCCCCCTGTGGGTGTATGTGTCTGTGCTGTAGCGCCCCCTGTAGGTGTATGTGTCTGTGCTGTAGCGCCCCCTGTAGGTGTATGTGTCTGTGCTGTAGCGCCCCCTGTGGGTGTACGTGTCTGTGCTGTAGCGCCCCCTGTGGGTGTACGTGTCTGTGCTGTAGCGCCCCCTGTGGGTGTATGTGTCTGTGCTGTAGCGCCCCCTGTAGGTGTATGTGTCTGTGCTGTAGCGCCCCCTGTAGGTGTATGTGTCTGTGCTGTAGCGCCCCCTGTAGGTGTATGTGTCTGTGCTGTAAGCGCCCCCTGTAGGTGTATGTGTCTGTGCTGTAGCGCCCCCTGTAGGTGTATGTGTCTGTGCTGTAGCGCCCCCTGTGGGTGTATGTGTCTGTGCTGTAGCGCCCCCTGTGGACAGACCTTTGATGTTGGCCGTGCCCGTCCTCGACACTGAGACGCCTCGAGTGTTTTTGGCCTCGCAGTAAAACTTCACGCTGCCGTTCACGCCTGAAACAAACAAACAAACAAACACACAAACAAACAAACAAACAAACAAACACACACCGCGTTTACAAACCGGGTCAGTCTCCTCCGGGGTTTGTGTGTTTTGTAATTGACTGTAGATGTTATGAGTGTTGTTTTATTTTGGGGGTGGAGCTTATAAGCCACTCCTCTAGAGACTAAGCCCCGCCCTTTCCTGTGGTCATGTGACTTTGTGATTGTGTCGTTTATGAGGTTTTAATCTTGTAGTTACTGCACTTTGGTCCACGAGGCTGTTTTTAAACTTGGATCAGATAAAACTAAGACTTTCCCCTCACCACACCTTCACTCTGAGTCCTGAGTCTAGTAGTATTTGTAGTATTTGTAGTATTTGTACTATTTGTAGTATTTGTACTATTTGTACTATTTGTAGTATTTGTAGTATTTGTACTATTTGTAGTATTTGTAGTATTTGTAATATTTGTAGTATTTGTAGTATTTGTAGTATTTGTACTATTTGTAGTATTTGTAGTATTTGTACTATTTGTACTATTTGTACTATTTGTAGTATTTGTAGTATTTGTACTATTTGTAGTATTTGTAGTATTTGTACTATTTGTAGTATTTGTAGTATTTGTAGTATTTGTAGTATTTGTAATATTTGTAATATTTGTAGTATTTGTACTATTTGTACTATTTGTAGTATTTGTAGTATTTGTAGTATTTGTAGTATTTGTAGTATTTGTACTATTTGTAGTATTTGTACTATTTGTACTATTTGTAGTATTTGTAGTATTTGTACTATTTGTAGTATTTGTAGTATTAGTAGTATTAGTAGTATTTGTAGTATTTGTAGTATTAGTAGTATTAGTAGTATTTGTACTATTTGTAGTATTTGTAGTATTTGTAGTATTTGTAATATTTGTAGTATTTGTAGTATTTGTACTATTTGTAGTATTTGTAGTATTTGTAGTATTTGTAGTATTTGTACTATTTGTAGTATTTGTAGTATTTGTACTATTTGTAGTATTTGTAGTATTTGTACTATTTGTAGTATTTGTAGTATTAGTAGTATTTGTAGTATTTGTAGTATTTGTACTATTTGTAGTATTTGTAGTATTTGTAGTATTTGTAGTATTTGTAGTATTTGTAGTATTTGTACTATTTGTAGTATTTGTAGTATTAGTAGTATTTGTACTATTTGTAGTATTTGTAGTATTAGTAGTATTTGTACTATTTGTAGTATTTGTAGTATTTGTAGTATTAGTAGTATTTGTAGTATTTGTAGTATTAGTAGTATTTGTACTATTTGTAGTATTTGTAGTATTTGTAGTATTTGTAGTATTTGTAGTATTTGTACTATTTGTAGTATTTGTAGTATTAGTAGTATTTGTACTATTTGTAGTATTTGTAGTATTAGTAGTATTAGTAGTATTTGTACTATTTGTAGTATTTGTAGTATTAGTAGTATTTGTACTATTTGTAGTATTTGTAGTATTAGTAGTATTTGTACTATTTGTAGTATTTGTAGTATTTGTAGTATTTGTAGTATTAGTAGTATTAGTAGTATTTGTACTATTTGTAGTATTTGTACTATTTGTAGTATTTGTAGTATTAGTAGTATTTGTACTATTTGTAGTATTTGTAGTATTAGTAGTATTTGTACTATTTGTAGTATTTGTAGTATTTGTAGTATTTGTAGTATTAGTAGTATTAGTAGTATTTGTACTATTTGTAGTATTTGTAGTATTTGTAGTATTTGTAGTATTTGTAGTATTAGTAGTATTTGTACTATTTGTAGTATTTGTAGTATTTGTAGTATTTGTAGTATTTGTAGTATTTGTAGTATTAGTAGTATTAGTAGTATTTGTACTATTTGTAGTATTTGTAGTATTTGTAGTATTTGTAGTATTTGTAGTATTTGTAGTATATGCTGTCAGAGACTCTGGAGCTCAGGCGTATCTGACGCTCTGAGACGTATTTATCTTCAGTGGAAGCAGACGGAGACTTGAACTGCAGGACGAGCGAGTCTCGAGTTCGTGTCTCCGGGTCCCGTAACGATGGTAAATAAACTTCTCCTGTAGGAGACATCCTGCCTGTTCTTCATCGATCCTCTAGAGCACCATTGTTATTTTCTCTAACAACTGTATTTGTAGTATTACTCATAGTATTTGTAGTATTACTCATAGTATTTGTAGTATTACAATTACAAAGTATTGTAGTAGTACCTGGGACGTGCAGCGTAGACGGAGACTCCTGGGCTCCTCCCACCTGCTCTCCTCCGATCCACCACAGCACCTCCACCGGGTCAGGAGGACCAACTGCAGCACACGACAGGTTAAAGGGCTGACCCTGGACCACCGCCACGTCCTGGGGCTCCAGCGAGAAGTGAGGAACTCCTGAGGAGGAGGAGCAGGAGGGAGGAGGAGGAGGAGGAGGAGGAGGAGGAGAACACCACAGGTTAAAGAGAGAGGAGGAGGTCCCCTTAATAAAGCAGATCAAAGCATCAGAACCTTCCACTGTGATCCAGGCCGGCTCAGACTCGTAAGTGACTCCGCCCGACTCCACCTCACACCAGTATCTGCCGGCGTCCTGCTGCTGCACCGACCTCACACTGAAACACAGTTATCCATGAACATCAGACGATTCCCCCAAACACAGGAGGCGGAGGAACGTGGAGACCTAAAACTCAAGAACCTCAACCAAAACCGCAGCTCAGAGTCCAGTTTTCCTGTTTATGCTACGTTTATGCTACGTTTATTACACGTTAATGACACGTTTATGCTACGTTTATGCTACGTTTATTCCACGTTTATTACACGTTTATTCCACGTTTATTACACGTTTATTACATGTTTATTACACGTTTATTACACGTTTATTACATGTTTATTACACGTTTATTACACGTTTATTACAGTCCTATGACCCGCTGCAGCTCCAGAGTAAACCCGGAACATTCCTGCGTCTGTCGGAGGAATGTGTCCGAGGCCAAAGCGAGTCACGTTTGCGCCGCTGCAAAGGATTATGGGAGATCAGGTATTTTTGGAAACAAAGAGTTTGAGGAACGTCTCAGAAACAACACGGAGCGAAACCGTGAGCAGGAAACAGGACAGACAGGGGGCGCTCTCAGTCTCTAATATTATTAACCTTATAACCCCCACCTGAGCTTGGGTTTCAATACAATCCCTCAACCATATCTTCTCCAGATCAAAACTAAATCATCTGTCAGGTAGAGCCATAAAACAGATGATTACAAGCGAGGGACATGTACCTGTAGAAGGTCTCAGTGTGAGGTCAGTACCTGTAGAGGGTCTCAGTGTGAGGGACATGTACCTGTAGAAGGTCTCAGTGTGAGGTCAGTACCTGTGGAAGGTCTCAGTGTGAGGTCAGTACCTGTAGAAGGTCTCAGTGTGAGGTCAGTACCTGTAGAGGGTCTCAGTGTGAGGTCAGTACCTGTAGAAGGTCTCAGTGTGAGGTCAGTACCTGTAGAGGGTCTCAGTGTGAGGGACATGTACCTGTAGAAGGTCTCAGTGTGAGGTCAGTACCTGTAGAAGGTCTCAGTGTGAGGTCAGTACCTGTAGAAGGTCTCAGTGTGAGGTCAGTACCTGTAGAGGGTCTCAGTGTGAGGGACATGTACCTGTAGAAGGTCTCAGTGTGAGGTCAGTACCTGTGGAAGGTCTCAGTGTGAGGTCAGTACCTGTAGAAGGTCTCAGTGTGAGGTCAGTACCTGTGGAAGGTCTCAGTGTGAGGTCAGTACCTGTGGAAGGTCTCAGTGTGAGGTCAGTACCTGTAGAAGGTCTCAGTGTGAGGTCAGTACCTGTGGAAGGTCTCAGTGTGAGGTCAGTACCTGTAGAAGGTCTCAGTGTGAGGTCAGTACCTGTAGAAGGTCTCCCAGTGCAGCTCCCCGAGGCTGAGGAACATCTGGTCTGTGGAGTAGATCTTGCTCTGGTCTTTCCTCCACACGATGTCGGGCTCAGACAAACCCTGGACGGAGCAGCCGAGACGCACCGCGTTCCCCTGAGTCACCGTCTGGTTCTGCGGCTGCCGCGAGAACGTCACCTCTACACAGGAACCAAGAGGAGATCGTTAAGAACAGAGCTGCAGGAGAACCAGGAGAACATTATCAACAAGGACAACCTGTGGAGACTTGAGCGTGAAAGTCCTGCTGTAGACACTGACTTAAACATGAGTAAATGTGTGACCTGTCGGTAAAACCCCTGAGGACCAGACCCTGAGGACCAGACCCTGAGGACCAGACCCTGAGGACCAGACCCTGAGAACCAGAGTCTGAGGACCAGACCCTGAGGACCAGACCCTGAGGAGCAGACCCTGAGGACCAGACCCTGAGGAGCAGACCCTGAGGACCAGACCCTGAGGACCAAAAACCTGAGGACCAGAGTCTGAGGTCCAGACCCTCCTCTGGGCCCTGGGCCTCTGGTTGGGGACCGGCCCACACTGGTCGTATCGGCCTGTGTTTGTACTGAACACTGTGTGTGTTTACAGTGAAGAACCTGCTCCTGCAGAGACGGGAACTCACGTTACTCTTTATACTTTACTCTTTATACTTTGCTCTTTATACTTTACTCTTTATACTTTACTCTTGATACTTTACTCTTGATACTTTACTCTTTATACTTTGTGATTTTGTATTTTTCAAAAATATATTAAACAAAAAATTCCCCGAAACATAAAAGGATAAAAACCGATGAATTTTAAACTAAATGTCAAATATATAAATAAACATAATAAAACGAGTGAAGCTGGAGAACTCTCCCGAAGGCTTTACGCGGTCATCTGTCCCGGAGTGTTTCACAGCTCTAATGTTTCAGAGCGATCGATGGAACTGGAGCCGCAGCAAAGCATCATGGGAAACGGCGTTTGTATCGATCCTGAGCTTCGGCCAATCAGCTGCTGCCAAACGTTCTATTTTTACTTTAGGATTAAAGTTTCACATCAGCGCGAAATAAACTCTTAACAAAACAAATAATAAAGTGTTTAAACAAACGGACCGGAGGCCATTTCCGTTTGTAATAAAGTTAAACTGTTCCTGTTGTTTCTCTGACAAAGGTTTGGGCTTCAGTGTGTTTGCATTTAAAGCAGAACTAAGTAACTCATGCCCCTAGAGGCCGTCAGCGCCACTGCAGCTGTTGTACATGTTGTGTTTTTTACTCAGTAATCGTCCGTGAGAGTAAATACGGGTCAGACGGATGTGGTTCATCCAGTTACACAATGAGGTCATTTGTTTCACTCAAACTCGGCTGTAAATACTGTTTAAGCGGCGCTAGCCCGCAGTTAGCTTAGCCCGTTAGCCTGTTTGGTGACTACGACCCGGAGGCAGGAAAGTTGCAACTGTGGTTTTCTGTCCAGAGACACCAGGGGGCGATGAATCACCCCAGTAACACTTGTATCCCCCCCAGAGGGACGGGGAGGATTAAAGGTTAAAGTTACATAGTGCTGCTTTAAGCCCGTGTTCCCTTTATGGAAGATGGACCTGACTCTTCGTAGAACTGTGGCTCTGGACCGTGTTCAGCTACAGTTACTTTTAATGACCACCTGTTTTTCCTCCTTCTCTAACCCTGACCTGAGCTGATGTTCTAACACCGTAAAGGAGGCGATAAAAAAAATAAAAAAAAAACGCTTCAAAAATATGTTTGGCGACGAAAAAGTTCCGATCAGTTCTGCTGGTCTTAGCTTTCAAATGCGGCTGTGACCTCCAGTGCTGGAGCTTCAGAGGTGGGTCTGGAAAAGGGAAGACTTGATGCTTCGGCGCTGACGTCACATGACACTCCAGCCCCTCCCTGGTCGCTATGGAATCCAGGCGGGGACACGAGGGAGGAGAGAATGACACTAACCTCAAGGGTCTATTCTGGGCCCAACATTGTTTAATATGTATATTAATGATATTTGTAAAACGTCTCAAGTACTTCATCTTGTTTGCTGATGATACAAATATTTTGGCATCAGGAGAGACTTCCAGCAGCTGTGTCGGATTGTTAACTCTGAACTCAAAAGTGTCAACAGCAGTGGGATCAGTTATGTGTATTGTTTCTCTATAATCTGGAAGAGTGTTGCTGCTGGAACGGTCGTCATTCTATTGCTCAAATTCACAAATGGAGAGTTAGGGTTGCCAGGTTATGGATCTGTTGAGAGGAATCCTCCCAACGGCTCCAAACCTTGTCCTTTAATGCACCACTCAGCATAGGAACATCATCTACCAAATCAGCTGTTAGGGCAGCCGTGTGGGGGTTTGTTTATGGGCCCGCTCTACACTCTGGCTTTTAATGCACCACACTGTGCAGGGCTACATCCTCTTCACATATAACTCAGTTAAATAAATATATCATAATAATAATGATGATAATTAAGCTTTTTGCTTCAGCCCCCTCCTTTTGAGCGGAGTGTAAACTGCTCACATAAACAAATAAACTAAAAAGGTCATTTTCTCACATGGTTCCATAAGACTCCACTCAAAGTGTTTGTGCAGATCTGATTCTGACAGATGCATTTATTATTTATTGAGCTTTGAATAAAAACACTGAGACATCTGGACTTTTGCAGATCTTAATAATAGAAGTGGAAACACATGAGAGACATAAAGTGCTTTTGTTTATGAGGAAAACACATGTTCTCCTGTTGTTCAGGTCGGTCTCTACAGGAAAGTTTCACATCAACATCTCCACATCTCCACAGTGTCCCTCAGCTCTGAGCGTGAGAAGGTAAAGCCCCCCCACAGCAGCTCTGCCTCTGACCTGAATGCAGAGTTTATGCAGATTAGCTCCGCTGTTGTTTGTGTTCAGTGAACTTTAATTCTCCACTTTCTCCGCGTCTGTTTTCTTTCTGAAGCTGCTGTACTTGAGGAGGAACTCACCCGTGGCTTCGGCCGAGTCCGAGCGCAGCAGAAACATCTGAGGAATCCACAAAAACAGCAACATCTTGGCTCAGACCCAGCGCTGGTTCATCCCGGAGCCCAGCGGAGCCCGGCGGAGCCCGGCGGGTCCTGCCTCCGGCTCTCCCCGGGGGAAGAGCGCTGTGCTCGGCCTGGGACCGTGACAGGGCCCGGAGTGAGGGTCCCGGGGCCGTGAGGGACCGTGAGGGGCCGTGAGGGGCCGCGGAGACCGGGAGGAGGCGACGCAACGCGGGAGAAACGAGAGACAAGTGTCCGCTGGGAGAGGACTACAAACACACACCGGAAAACTACAAACGCTGACCGGAAACGGACCTTCGCAATTAAAGACCGGCGCGTGCTGCCTCAAACCTCAAACATACACGTTAAAAAACATGCGCTCACTTTGTCACGGCTCGTTAGCGCCCCCTGCTGAAGGATTAAAAACGTAATCACTGCGCAAACAAAACAAAAACATGAAGGCAGGACGAACAAACCCGCAATAATATTAAAAAAACAAATGAATAAACAATAAATAATTAAATACAAATGTATGAATTGCATATATATATATATATATATATATATATATATATATATATATATTAAAAACATGAAATATGAATGAATGTAAAAAAGTTAAATAAATTAAGAATTAAAAATATATTTAAATAAACAAACAAAAAAACTAGACTGTCAGTAACTCTACAGCGCCCTCTGCAGGCGGGTTTGGGCACTGCAGGTATAACCACAGGGGGCGCTGTGTCCAAAGTGACGTCACCATCATCTGAGCATATTATAATGTTACTGACTGGGCCTAAAGGAGCTAAAGTTTAGACTATTTAATGATTATTATAATTTAACACAAACGATGGTAACGGAACAAAGCAAGAAGTGAACAAGAAACCAAGATAAGAAAAAGATTGTTTTTATTTTTCTTATCTTGGTTTCTTGTTCATTGTACATTTAGTCCTGGTTTAGACCTGTTTCTTCGTAGTGATGATGTAATCCACTGATTTTAATCAGAGTCTATAAATCAGGTTTACGACCGGACTGAAGCGACGAGCCTCAGAGGAAACACAACAGCAGGTCTAAACCAGGTCTAAACCAGGTCTAAACCAGGTCTAAACCAGGTCTAAACCAGGTCTAAACTGGGACTAAACCAGGTCTAAACCAGGTCTAAACCAGGTCTAAACCAGGTCTAAACCAGGTCTAAACCAGGTCTAAACCAGGTCTAAACCAGGTCTAAACCAGGTCTAAACCAGGTCTAAACTGGGACTAAACCAGGACTAAACCAGGTCTAAACTGGGACTAAACCAGGTCTAAACCAGGTCTAAACTGGGACTAAACCAGGACTAAACCAGGTCTAAACTGGGACTAAACCGGGACTAAACATCTCCAATGTAAAGAAATGTGGCAAAAACAAACAGACAAAAAAGAAAACTGTGGAAAGTGTTTATTTCCTTGTGTCGTTTTTCTTTGTTCTGAACTGGAGGAGAAATGTTCCTTTTGAGTCTTTGTTTCCGTGTGGAGCCTCTGGACGATCAGTCAAGGTCACTACGGGACGTTCCTCCAGGCTCCTCCCACACTCACTGTGAGGAAGAGCAGCTCCTCTTCATCGCCGCAGGGCCAGACCTCTCTCTGGGACGCTGATGTTTGGTCTGATTCTCTTTCCTCAGTTTCATGAAACGTTTGCAAATCTGAAGACCTGAAAGGTTTTGTTCTGCCTTTGTGGGATTCAAACAAAAAAGAAATGGTTCAGGTCCCGGTTCAGGTCCCGGTTTAGGTCCCGGTTCAGGTCCCGGTTTAGGTCCCGGTTCAGATCCTGGTTCAGGTCCTGGTTCAGGTCCCGGTTCAGGTCCCGGTTTAGGTCCCGGTTTAGGTCCCGGTTCAGGTCCCGGTTTAGGTCCTGGTTCAGGTCCCGGTTCAGGTCCCGGTTCAGGTCCCGGTTCAGGTCCCGGTTCAGGTCCCGGTTCAGGTCCGGGTGTGACCTTCAGGAGCTCGGCCTCAGGAGCTTGTTTCTGCTGCAGAGTCAGCGCCGTCATCCATCACTGACCGAGCTGTGAAGAGAAGCTCCTGATACTATTACTGCTCTGTTGTGTGTGTGTGTGTGTGTGTGTAGGTGGGGTATGATGGTGATGTTACAGCTCAGTGTGTCGAGGGAAAAGTGTAAACTCTTTGTTCCTCTTCAATGGAATTAAATCCTTCACAGCAGATTTTTTGTTTTTATGATTTAATGATTTAGTTTCCGGCGTGAACGACATCATCAGAGTAATTAAACCAAACCTGATCCTGGAGATAAACGAGAGCTTCAGCCTGAGGTCAGACTGAAGCTCAGCTCCATCTCGTTATATATCAATAGTAATAATAGTAATAACAATAATAATAGTACGTTTCTCTCGTCGCTTCAGCTTCAGACTCTACAGTGTTTAAAAAGTGAAACCCTGTCATTCCATCGACCACACTGTGTGTTTAGGACGGGTCTGGGGGGTCTGGGGCCCCGGACCCCGCGTTGGGAATGGCTGGAGATCACACTGTGTGTTTAGGACGGGTCTGGGGCCCCGGACCTAGGCCTGCCGCGATAATGACTATTTTGAGTTATCGCTCGATAAGTAAAATGAAGGACGATGACATTTTTAGTCTCGATAAATGCACGTGCTGCGTGTGCTTAAAACAACTACAGAAACATGAAGCTATCACAGCGCTGAGTGAGCGGAGCTTCATCCAACCCGTCTCCCTGTGCGTAAAGACAGCACTGAGCACATCAGCCGTGTCTCGCATGGATCCAGATCATCAGCGCTGCTTTTGGAGAGAGGCGGGGTGTAAACAAAGTTCTACGGAGCTGCTGAACCCGACACTTTCTGTGAACTTTATCGCGGAGCAAGAGCGACTCGTGAGAAAACATTTGGAATTCTAGCCAAAAGAACTCATCACGGAGAGAATAACAACATTAAAGCGACTGCAGGTTTGTCCAACGTGAGAAAGAAAAGAAACGAAACCTCCGCTCAGTCAGTGCATCAAAGCTAATCAGCGCTACTGTTAGCGAGAGGAACCCGAGCGCTTTAGCCACGGTCCAAATACAAGCGCGATAGTCCCGAGAACATTACTCAGGGCTTAGGACTATGTTACTGTCCCAATACAAGCGCGATAGTCCTGAGAACATTACTCAGGGCTTAGGACTAACATGTTACAGGGAAATGCTGCAGCCGTTTGACAAACAGTCAACAAGTTTCCCAAAAAAGCTGCTTCACTCCAACAACCGTGTGTACAGGAGGTTATATTTTAAAAGAAAAGGAAAAAGAACACAACATATGGCTACTCTACTTTAGCAGTAATACAGTATGATCTGAATCCAAACATTTAATATATTGTTTTTGTGAGGAAATATTTAACCAGAATAATGCAGATGAAATATCAATATTATTGTTATTGGGATATTTTTAAAGATGATTCTGTATATTGACTATTTGTTGTAAATGTTGTGACAGGCCTAGTTCAAACACAGAACCTGGTGAGTGTAAGTTATGTTAAAGGTTGAGAAGCTCAGATGGAAACAGTCCTAGAATATGTCGACCCTTTAGTTTGCGCTTTGTTTGGTATAAGGTGTTAATATTAAATGTCAGAAGTTCAATACATTTCAATTAAATAGTTGCTTACAGTTTTCTTTTTATTGCCTACAGTATTTGCATTATACTCAATATTATCGTTTATCGCGATATTTTCTGAGACGATATATCGTCCTCAAAAAAACACTTATCGTGGCAGGCCTACCCGGGCCCCGCGTCGGGAATGGCTGGAGATCACACTGTGTGTTTAGGACGGGTCTGGGGGGTCTGGGGGGTCGGGGGCCCCGCGTCGGGCGTCAGATCGTGGTCATTAAAGTGAACGTGGCCGTTTTCTGCCGAAGGATCCGTCTCTTCAGATTCCGAGAGGCTTTTATTCTGACGAGCTGCAGCCTCCTGGCCCCGCCCCTTCCTGTGCGTTCGCCCTCACTTCCCGTCTCCTCCTCGGTCCCGCCCCCCTCGCTGTGCTCCGGTGACATCATCGCTCGGCTGCTCCGTGATTGGCCGCGCCTCGTCCGGAGTTTGACGCGACTTTTCACTGAAAACAAGTGAAAAAAAACCTGTGGTCATTCAATCCGGTCTGATCTTTATTTAAATCACAACAAACAGTGTCTAAACTAAAGACAGTTGAGACCTGTCTTCTTCTGAAACACTGAAGAGGCACCAAGAGCCCCCCCTACAGCTCAGTGGAGGCGTCACAAGAGGAGCTACAGGGAACAAGGAAGGGACACACGAGGAGGTATCCGGGCGAGACTCACAGCTAAGCCACACATGTCTGTGCTAAGCTTTTAAATGAGGCCTCTAGGCTGTAAACTCAAAGAAGCTTTTAGATTTGGGTAAAGCTGAACTGGAGACCATGTGCTCAGTTAAACTAAACCTACCACAGTGTGGTGAGGCTCTGTCCTGCTCCTCCTCTGCCTCGTTCCTGCTCTCTCCTCCTCCTCGTTTGGTTTTGGCAGGACTCCCCTCGCCGTGTTTCCTCCGGGACCTCCTCCTGTGGGACCTCCTCCTCTGCTCCTCAGACTCATCGCAGCCGAACCTTCTCTCCTCCGTCTGAAATCTCAAAATGGCCGTCGCTTTTCTTCCATTGGATACTGCGGCTCCTCCAGCAGTGAGCGTGGGCGGAACTCCAGGGGGCAGGGTTAGGCATCCTGTAGTGAGTGTGGGCGGAGCTCCAGGGGGCGGGGTTAGGCGTCCTGTAGTGAGCGTGGGCGGAGCTCCAGGGGGCAGGGTTAGGCGTCCTGTAGTGAGTGTGGGCGGAGCTCCAGGGGGCGGGGTTAGGCGTCCTGTAGTGAGCGTGGGCGGAGCTCCAGGGGGCAGGGTTAGGCGTCCTGTAGTGAGTGTGGGCGGAGCTCCAGGGGGCGGGGTTAGGCGTCCTGTAGTGAGTGTGGGCGGAGCTGCAGGGGGCGGGGTTAGGCGTCCTGTATTGAGTGTGGGCGGAGCTCCAGGGGGCGGGGTTAGGCGTCCTGTAGCTCCCGTCCTGTGGCTCAGTGAGGTCTGGATCAGCACAGGTCTGGAGGTTTTGGTTTGAGTCGAGGATAAAGTCCGTCGTTGGAGCAGAGACGAGATGAACTTGTCCAGGTGGGAGAGAGGGGGCGGGGAAAGGGGAGGAGCCAAGGAGGGGGCGGAGCGCTGCAGCGGCGCCGGGCGGAGCACGCCTGAAACATATTTATAGGTTTCAAGACGGAAGAATTCACAGACTTTCACACGATGGCACTGGACTAATGTTGAGCTCACCTGAGACAGGGGGCGGAGCCTCTGCAGCGGAGGGCGGGGTTACAGGTGATGTAGGCGTGGCCTCTGAGCAGAGGCTGAAGGCGGAGTTAGAGCGAGACGCTCCATCACTGAAGAAACCTGTAAAAGAGCCGCGTCAGGAGCAAAGGCCACAGTGGAGGACGGGAGGGCATCCGACTCACCGGAGCTCGGGCGGCTGTCGGGGGCGGGGCTCTCAGGGGTGAGGGGCGGGGCATGTGACCAGGCAGCGTCCAATCGCAGCTCGAGGATCTGTCGGTCCAAGTCCTGGAGCTCAGCGTCGAGGCTCCTCCCACTCTGTTATAATATAAATAATATATTAATATGATAAACACCACCTGTGACCTTTGACCTCTACCCTCATTACAAACACCACCTGTGACCTTTGACCTCTACCCTCATTACAAACACCACCTGTGACCTTTGACCTCTACCCTCATTACAAACACCACCTGTGACCTTTGACCTCTACCCTCATTACAAACACCACCTGTGACCTTTGACCTCTACCCTCATTACAAACACCACTGTGTAAAGTCACAGCAATAATATTTAAATAAAGCTCTGTTTATTTAAACCTTTCTCTCCGGCCGCTCCTTCAGCTCCTCCTTCAGCTCCTCCTCGTGTCTCCGCCCACAGTCCAGGTCTGGGTTCTTCAGCCGGACCAGGACCGGGTTCAGGTCTAACACAGACCGGACCAGGACTCTCTGACTGAAGCGTCTCTGCTCCAGCTCTCGCAGCGACAGGAGGAGGAGCTGCAGACGCTCGTGAACCTGAGGCTTCGAGCGGGAGGAGACCACGCCCACAGACATCAGGGACTTCAGAGGAACGTCAGGGGAACGTCAGAGGGACTTCAGGAGAACGTCAGAGGGACTTCAGGAGAACGTCAGAGGAACGTCAGGAGAACGTCAGAGGAACGTCAGGGGAACGTCAGAGGGACTTCAGGAGAACGTCAGAGGGACTTCAGGAGAACGTCAGAGGAACGTCAGGAGAACGTCAGAGGAACGTCAGGGGAACGTCAGGAGAACGTCAGAAACATTAGATCCGGTTGGCTGTGGGTCTGTCAGAGACAGGAGCATAAAGCGTGTGAGATCAGCTCCTCAAAGACTTATTTCACTCGATAAGTCTCAAAGTAAAAAGAGGAAAGTTAGATGTTTACAGCACGGTAGCACAGTGGTCAGCGCTCGTGCTTCACAGCTAGAAGGTCCCGGGTTCGATTCCCACCTGGACGGGGCCTTTCTGTGGAGTTTGCATGTTCTCCCCGTGTCTGCGTAGGTTTCCTCCGGGTACTCCGGTTTCCCCTACCACTAAAAACATGTACAATAGGCCAGGATGAATGAGAGTGCGCATGGGGGACGACGGATGCGAATTAGCCCAAGGCTACAATCCGGTGTGGCTCGTTTACATGCATGAGACCCATGTGTGTTCATTAACCTGCACTGTCCCGAATAAACCAATATGAGGTGAACTCCGCCTAAGGCCCATAGTTCCACGTGTTTGTGTCACATAATGAAATAAGACATCGTGAAGCCGATCACACACGTGTGAAGGGCCTCTGAACTAAGGCCGATTACATTTACAATTTTAGACTAAAAAACTAATTAAAATAAGAGTCAGAAGAAACACTGGTCTGTGTTCTGACCAAATGTCTTTAAATAATCAGAGGTTTGGATCCTGACCTTCAGCGGCTCCTCTTCCTCTTCCTCTTCCTCCTCCTCTTCTGCAGCTGAAGCACAAGGTAAACCAGGTCCAGAGGATCCAGGACAAAGCTCCTCTCGTGTTTCTGCTTCAGAAGCCTCTCTCTCTCTCTCTCTCTCGCTCTGCTGCTCTCTGGCCACGCCCCCTCATTAGCATACGTGCACACGTGCACACTCCCACACACACGCCAGTAAAACATGCACTTCCTCTGTGATTCACGAGTCTACAGTGCACGAGTTTGATCCCACACACAGGAGCTCAGTTACTCAAGTACATTTACTCGAGTACATTTACTCGAGTAACTTCAGTCAGTTACAGAAGCTCAAGGCCACAAACATCTGCAGTTTGTGTTTCGTCCTTTTCTTCAGGTTTTATTTTTATGGGATTTTCTTTGGTAATATTCAGATTTCCACATTTTTGTTTCTCATCCTTTTTGTCAAACTGAAACAGTTACTCAGTTCCTCACAGTACTCGAGTAACTTTGTGCTTTCAAATTAAAATGTGATTATGAAGCGCGAGTAGAAATAAAGCCCTGGGCGAGCGAGATCCGAACAGTAGAAGCAGCTGATCCTCATTTAGACTAAACGAGGTTTTTAATACACATTAAAAAAGTAAAAATAAAAAATAAAAAAGCTTTATAAAAATATCTTTATTCAAACTTAGAAAAGTGTGTCGCCCCCTGCAGGTGAGGAGAGTCTGAGGGTGAGGAGAGTCTGCAGGTGAGGAGAGTCTGCGGGTGAGGAGAGTCTGCGGGTGAGGAGAGTCTGGGGTGAGGAGAGTCTGCAGGTGAGGAGAGTCTGAGGGTGAGGAGAGTCTGCAGGTGAGGAGAGTCTGCGGGTGAGGAGCGGCGCCCCCTGCAGGTGAGGAGAGTCTGAGGGTGAGGAGAGTCTGCGGGTGAGGAGAGTCTGCGGGTGAGGAGAGTCTGCGGGTGAGGAGAGTCTGCGGGTGAGGAGAGTCTGCGGGTGAGGAGAGTCTGCGGGTGAGGAGAGTCTGCAGGTGAGGAGAGTCTGAGGGTGAGGAGAGTCTGCGGGTGAGGAGAGTCTGCAGGTGAGGAGAGTCTGAGGGTGAGGAGAGTCTGTGGGTGAGGAGAGTCTGAGGGTGAGGAGAGTCTGAGGGTGAGGAGAGTCTGCGGGTGAGGAGAGTCTGCGGGTGAGGAGAGTCTGCGGGTGAGGAGAGTCTGCAGGTGAGGAGAGTCTGAGGGTGAGGAGAGTCTGCGGGTGAGGAGAGTCTGAGGGTGAGGAGAGTCTGAGGGTGAGGAGAGTCTGCGGGTGAGGAGAGTCTGCGGGTGAGGAGAGTCTGAGGGTGAGGAGAGTCTGAGGGTGAGGAGAGTCTGGGGTGAGGAGAGTCTGAGGGTGAGGAGAGTCTGAGGGTGAGGAGAGTCTGCGGGTGAGGAGAGTCTGCGGGTGAGGAGAGTCTGCGGGTGAGGAGAGTCTGCAGGTGAGGAGAGTCTGAGGGTGAGGAGAGTCTGAGGGTGAGGAGAGTCTGAGGGTGAGGAGAGTCTGCGGGTGAGGAGAGTCTGAGGGTGAGGAGAGTCTGAGGGTGAGGAGAGTCTGCGGGTGAGGAGAGTCTGCGGGTGAGGAGAGTCTGCGGGTGAGGAGAGTCTGAGGGTGAGGAGAGTCTGAGGGTGAGGAGAGTCTGAGGGTGAGGAGAGTCTGAGGGTGAGGAGAGTCTGCGGGTGAGGAGAGTCTGCGGGTGAGGAGAGTCTGCGGGTGAGGAGAGTCTGCAGGTGAGGAGCGGCGCCCCCTGCAGGTGAGGAGAGTCTGAGGGTGAGGAGAGTCTGCGGGTGAGGAGAGTCTGCGGGTGAGGAGAGTCTGAGGGTGAGGAGAGTCTGAGGGTGAGGAGAGTCTGAGGGTGAGGAGAGTCTGAGGGTGAGGAGAGTCTGCGGGTGAGGAGAGTCTGAGGGTGAGGAGCGGCGCCCCCTGCAGGTGAGGAGAGTCTGAGGGTGAGGAGAGTCTGCGGGTGAGGAGAGTCTGCGGGTGAGGAGAGTCTGAGGGTGAGGAGAGTCTGAGGGTGAGGAGAGTCTGCGGGTGAGGAGCGGCGCCCCCTGCAGGTGAGGAGAGTCTGAGGGTGAGGAGAGTCTGCGGGTGAGGAGAGTCTGCGGGTGAGGAGAGTCTGCGGGTGAGGAGAGTCTGCGGGTGAGGAGAGTCTGCGGGTGAGGAGAGTCTGCGGGTGAGGAGAGTCTGAGGGTGAGGAGAGTCTGCGGGTGAGGAGAGTCTGCAGGTGAGGAGAGTCTGAGGGTGAGGAGAGTCTGTGGGTGAGGAGAGTCTGAGGGTGAGGAGAGTCTGAGGGTGAGGAGAGTCTGCGGGTGAGGAGAGTCTGCGGGTGAGGAGAGTCTGCGGGTGAGGAGAGTCTGCAGGTGAGGAGAGTCTGAGGGTGAGGAGAGTCTGCGGGTGAGGAGAGTCTGAGGGTGAGGAGAGTCTGAGGGTGAGGAGAGTCTGCGGGTGAGGAGAGTCTGCGGGTGAGGAGAGTCTGAGGGTGAGGAGAGTCTGAGGGTGAGGAGAGTCTGGGGTGAGGAGAGTCTGAGGGTGAGGAGAGTCTGAGGGTGAGGAGAGTCTGCGGGTGAGGAGAGTCTGCGG
The DNA here is from genome assembly GCA_021464625.1 of Proterorhinus semilunaris. NCBI lineage: Eukaryota > Metazoa > Chordata > Actinopteri > Gobiiformes > Gobiidae > Proterorhinus > Proterorhinus semilunaris. The sequence goes on along the minus strand of CM038361.1, from coordinate 31,463,005 downwards.
GTGAGGAGAGTCTGCGGGTGAGGAGAGTCTGCAGGTGAGGAGAGTCTGAGGGTGAGGAGAGTCTGAGGGTGAGGAGAGTCTGAGGGTGAGGAGAGTCTGCGGGTGAGGAGAGTCTGAGGGTGAGGAGAGTCTGAGGGTGAGGAGAGTCTGAGGGTGAGGAGAGTCTGAGGGTGAGGAGAGTCTGAGGGTGAGGAGAGTCTGCGGGTGAGGAGAGTCTGCGGGTGAGGAGAGTCTGCGGGTGAGGAGAGTCTGAGGGTGAGGAGAGTCTGAGGGTGAGGAGAGTCTGAGGGTGAGGAGAGTCTGAGGGTGAGGAGAGTCTGCGGGTGAGGAGAGTCTGCGGGTGAGGAGAGTCTGCGGGTGAGGAGAGTCTGCAGGTGAGGAGCGGCGCCCCCTGCAGGTGAGGAGAGTCTGAGGGTGAGGAGAGTCTGCGGGTGAGGAGAGTCTGCGGGTGAGGAGAGTCTGAGGGTGAGGAGAGTCTGAGGGTGAGGAGAGTCTGAGGGTGAGGAGAGTCTGAGGGTGAGGAGAGTCTGCGGGTGAGGAGAGTCTGAGGGTGAGGAGCGGCGCCCCCTGCAGGTGAGGAGAGTCTGAGGGTGAGGAGAGTCTGCGGGTGAGGAGAGTCTGCGGGTGAGGAGAGTCTGAGGGTGAGGAGAGTCTGAGGGTGAGGAGAGTCTGCGGGTGAGGAGCGGCGCCCCCTGCAGGTGAGGAGAGTCTGAGGGTGAGGAGAGTCTGCAGGTGAGGAGAGTCTGCGGGTGAGGAGAGTCTGCGGGTGAGGAGAGTCTGCAGGTGAGGAGCGGCGCCCCCTGCAGGTGAGGAGAGTCTGAGGGTGAGGAGAGTCTGCGGGTGAGGAGAGTCTGAGGGTGAGGAGAGTCTGAGGGTGAGGAGCGGCGCCCCCTGCAGGTGAGGAGGGGGAGGAGCTTCAGAAAGCGTCGCTGAAAGAGTCCGAGCCTCCGGACATTTCCATCGTTTCCGCCGACGGCACAAAGACGTCCACCATCAGAGGGGCGTGGCCTCTGTCTGCCCAGACTCCGCCCTCAGCTCCGCCCACACCTGCAGAGATTAAAACATTAGGTTCATTAAAGTCCGTCTGACTCATTACACACGATTATGTTTCAGATTTAGTTTTTCTTCAGTGTCACTTCCTGATCGGACAGGAAGTGACAGAGGTGAAGGCAAACTGTTTTAAACTGTTGCCGTGCCGACCACACTGCAAAAAGTAAATAACTAGATTAGTATAAAAGTCTCAATTCGAGTCGTTTTAATTCGTTTCGTCTTCATTTCAAGCCAGATTTACTTCAGAACTAGTCGTGAACGTCTTCAAAAGAGCAAAATAATATATATCAGGATAAAACTGCTCAAAACAAACATTTCGTTTGATATTTACTTTTGCAGTGATGTCATCGCTCGCACAAAGGGGCGTGGCCTGTATGTTGTGGGATAGAAACACGTCCATGTTTACGTCTCTGTGTCTTTATTTATAATTCAGCGTTTGTTAAAAGCGACACAAATGTGACGAGAGAACGTGAGGAAGAACATCCCGTCAGCCTTGTAGGTCTTAGCTTTCAAATGAGGCGTTCCACCGTCGCTCTGCAGTCCAGGAGCGTTTAGATTTGGGTAAAGCTGAAGGTGTTTTTAATAAAGAAAGACGTGCTGGTCGGCGGTGACTCCGTGTTCTGCCCCGGGCGTCGTCTCTCGGTCCGTCGAAGCGTCGCCACGGCAACCCTCCCACACGCCGTCTCCGAGCGCGGGGCGTTTCCACGGCGACCGCCTCGCACCGTCTCCTTCACCCGCGGACATCACCGCGTTTATACGAGAACGTTTACAGCTTTATAATCACGCTTTTATTTCATTAGATCGACTTCTTTTGAGCTGAATCTTTGTTTAAACCTTGATAAATAAATAATAAATAAATAATAAATAAATGTTATTAAATTAATCGTAGAAATAAACGTCTCATTTCTGTTTTTCATTTTTAAACCATGAGCAGAAAAATAAAGTAGTTTCTAATAAAATCCAACCGGACTCCTGAGACTCTGAGCCTGCAGCGCCCTCTGCTGGACACAGGGGGGAGTGTCCTCACCGTGGTCTGGGGTCTGGGGGGGCTCCTGGGGGCTCCTCTGGGGGGGCAGGTCGGAGCGTTTGGGGGCGTCGTCCTGAGGAGAAACAGATAAAAAGGTTTGGACTCTTCCAGATCATTCAGGAGGAGACTCCAGGGAGACTCTGGGGGAGACTCCGGGGGAGACTCCGGGGGAGACTCCGGGGAGACTCCGGGGAGACTCCGGGGGAGACTCCGGGGAGACTCCGGGGAGACTCCGGGGAGACTCCGGGGAGACTCTGGGGGAGACTCCGGGGAGACTCCGGGGAGACTCCGGGGAGACTCCGGGGAGACTCTGGGGAGACTCCGGGGAGACTCCGGGGAGACTCTGGGGAGACTCTGGGGGAGACTCCGGGGGAGACTCTGCGGAGACTCCGGGGAGACTCCGGGGGAGACTCTGGGGGAGACTCCGGGGGAGACTCCGGGGAGACTCCGGGGGAGACTCCGGGGGAGACTCCGGGGAGACTCCGGGGGAGACTCCGGGGAGACTCTGGGGGAGACTCCGGGGGAGACTCCGGGGAGACTCCGGGGGAGACTCCGGGGAGACTCTGGGGGAGACTCCGGGGAGACTCCGGGGAGACTCTGGGGGAGACTCCGGGGAGACTCTGGGGAGACTCTGGGGAGACTCCGGGGAGACTCCGGGGGAGACTCCGGGGAGACTCTGGGGAGACTCCGGGGGAGACTCCGGGGAGACTCTGGGGAGACTCCGGGGAGACTCTGGGGGAGACTCTGGGGAGACTCCGGGGAGACTCTGGGGGAGACTCCGGGGAGACTCTGGGGAGACTCTGGGGGAGACTCCGGGGAGACTCTGGGGGAGACTCTGGGGAGACTCCGGGGAGACTCTGGGGGAGACTCCGGGGAGACTCCGGGGAGACTCCGGGGAGACTCTGGGGAGACTCTGCGGAGACTCCGGGGAGACTCTGGGGGAGACTCTGGGGGAGACTCCGGGGGAGACTCCGGGGAGACTCCGGGGGAGACTCCGGGGAGACTCCGGGGGAGACTCCGGGGAGACTCTGGGGGAGACTCCGGGGAGACTCCGGGGAGACTCCGGGGAGACTCTGGGGGAGACTCCGGGGAGACTCCGGGGAGACTCTGGGGGAGACTCCGGGGGAGACTCCGGGGAGACTCTGGGGGAGACTCCGGGGAGACTCCGGGGAGACTCCGGGGAGACTCTGGGGGAGACTCCGGGGAGACTCCGGGGAGACTCTGGGGAGACTCCGGGGAGACTCCGGGGGAGACTCCGGGGAGACTCTGGGGAGACTCCGGGGGAGACTCCGGGGAGACTCCGGGGAGACTCCGGGGAGACTCCGGGGAGACTCCGGGGAGACTCTGGGGGAGACTCCGGGGAGACTCCGGGGAGACTCTGGGGGAGACTCCGGGGGAGACTCCGGGGAGACTCCGGGGGAGACTCCGGGGAGACTCCGGGGAGACTCCGGGGAGACTCTGGGGGAGACTCCGGGGAGACTCCGGGGAGACTCCGGGGAGACTCCGGGGAGACTCCGGGGAGACTCCGGGGAGACTCCGGGGAGACTCTGGGGGAGACTCCGGGGGAGACTCTGCGGAGACTCCGGGGAGACTCCGGGGGAGACTCTGGGGGAGACTCCGGGGGAGACTCCGGGGAGACTCCGGGGAGACTCTGGGGGAGACTCCGGGGAGACTCCGGGGGAGACTCCGGGGAGACTCTGGGGGAGACTCTGGGGAGACTCCGGGGAGACTCTGGGGGAGACTCCGGGGAGACTCTGGGGGAGACTCCGGGGAGACTCTGGGGGAGACTCCGGGGAGACTCTGGGGGAGACTCTGGGGAGACTCCGGGGAGACTCTGGGGGAGACTCCGGGGAGACTCCGGGGAGACTCCGGGGAGACTCCGGGGAGACTCTGGGGAGACTCTGGGGAGACTCTGCGGAGACTCCGGGGAGACTCTGGGGGAGACTCTGGGGGAGACTCCGGGGGAGACTCCGGGGGAGACTCCGGGGAGACTCCGGGGGAGACTCCGGGGAGACTCTGGGGGAGACTCCGGGGAGACTCCGGGGAGACTCCGGGGAGACTCTGGGGGAGACTCCGGGGAGACTCCGGGGAGACTCTGGGGGAGACTCCGGGGGAGACTCCGGGGAGACTCTGGGGGAGACTCCGGGGAGACTCCGGGGAGACTCCGGGGAGACTCCGGGGAGACTCTGGGGGAGACTCCGGGGAGACTCTGGGGAGACTCTGGGGAGACTCCGGGGAGACTCCGGGGGAGACTCCGGGGAGACTCTGGGGAGACTCCGGGGGAGACTCCGGGGAGACTCTGGGGAGACTCCGGGGAGACTCTGGGGGAGACTCCGGGGAGACTCTGGGGGAGACTCCGGGGAGACTCCGGGGAGACTCTGGGGGAGACTCCGGGGAGACTCCGGGGAGACTCCGGGGAGACTCCGGGGAGACTCTGGGGGAGACTCCGGGGAGACTCCGGGGAGACTCTGGGGAGACTCCGGGGAGACTCCGGGGAGACTCCGGGGAGACTCTGGGGAGACTCTGGGGGAGACTCCGGGGAGACTCTGGGGGAGACTCCGGGGAGACTCTGGGGGAGACTCCGGGGGAGACTCCGGGGAGACTCCGGGGAGACTCCGGGGAGACTCTGGGGAGACTCTGGGGAGACTCTGGGGAGACTCCGGGGGAGACTCCGGGGAGACTCCGGGGAGACTCCGGGGAGACTCTGGGGAGACTCTGGGGAGACTCTGGGGAGACTCCGGGGAGACTCCGGGGGAGACTCCGGGGAGACTCTGGGGAGACTCCGGGGGAGACTCCGGGGAGACTCTGGGGAGACTCCGGGGAGACTCTGGGGGAGACTCCGGGGAGACTCTGGGGGAGACTCTGGGGGAGACTCCGGGGAGACTCTGGGGGAGACTCCGGGGGAGACTCCGGGGAGACTCCGGGGAGACTCCGGGGAGACTCTGCGGAGACTCCGGGGAGACTCTGGGGGAGACTCTGGGGGAGACTCTGGGGGAGACTCCGGGGAGACTCTGGGGGAGACTCCGGGGAGACTCTGGGGGAGACTCTGCGGAGACTCCGGGGAGACTCTGGGGAGACTCTGGGGGAGACTCCGGGGAGACTCCGGGGAGACTCCGGGGAGACTCTGGGGAGACTCTGCGGAGACTCCGGGGAGACTCTGGGGGAGACTCTGCGGAGACTCCGGGGAGACTCTGGGGAGACTCTGGGGGAGACTCTGCGGAGGACGAGCCTCTAGACTTTACCTGTGCATATTAACCTCTTACCCCCCGACCAAACAGTTCTCCAGTTTGGCTTTACCCAAATCTATAAGCTTATGAAAAATGAAACAAAAAGGCGCCGCTTCATCGTATCGACCTCGATGTCTCACCTGAGCCAGGGGCGTGTCCAGGAGGTCAGAGGTCAGCAGCCCTTCGGACAGAGCGCTGTGATTGGTCCGTTCGAACGCCTCACCTGGACAGAAACAGGTGAGTCACCGACGCTTTAAAAAAACAAAACAGCTGAAACTCTTCCCTGATGAAGTCGGATCAGTTTCATGTCGTTTGAACAGATAAAGTCCTGACCTGTGATTGGACTGGCCTGACCCGGAGACCTGCTGTGATTGGCTGCAATCTCCGTCACCACGTCTTTGATCTCTCCGGCGCTCACTTCCTCCTCCAGGCCACGCCCCCACGCGCCCTGCAGCGTCAGAGGTCAGAGGTCAGAGGTCAGGGTGATATTCACGCCAGAGCCAGGTTTGAATGTGTGGATTTTGGACCTGGTTTAGTTTTAGAATAAATTAGTTATAAATCAGATCCTTCGTCTGTAAATGCTAATTATGGGCGTGTCTTACCTCTGGAGGGGGCGGGGCTCTCTCTGCTGTAGTTTATGGGCGTGTCTTACCTCTGGAGGGGGGCGGGGCTCTCTCTGCTGTAGTTCGGGGGCGTGTCTTACGTGTGGAGGGGGGCGGGGCTCTCTCTGCTGCAGTTCGGGGGCGTGTCTTACCTCTGGAGGGGGGCGGGGCTCTCTCTGCTGTAGTTTATGGGCGTGTCTTACCTCTGGAGGGGGGCGGGGCTCTCTCTGCTGTAGTTCAGGGGCGTGTCTTACCTCTGGAGGGGGGCGGGGCTCTCTCTGCTGTAGTTCGGGGGCGTGTCTTACCTCTGGAGGGGGGCGGGGCTCTCTCTGCTGTAGTTTATGGGCGTGTCTTACCTCTGGAGGGGGGCGGGGCTCTCTCTGCTGTAGTTCGGGGGCGTGTCTTACCTCTGGAGGGGGGCGGGGCTCTCTCTGCTGTAGTTCGGGGGCGTGTCTTACCTCTGGAGGGGGGCGGGGCTCTCTCTGCTGCAGTTCGGGGGCGTGTCTTACCTCTGGAGGGGGGCGGGGCTCTCTCTGCTGTAGTTTATGGGCGTGTCTTACCTCTGGAGGGGGGCGGGGCTCTCTCTGCTGTAGTTTATGGGCGTGTCTTACCTCTGGAGGGGGGCGGGGCTCTCTCTGCTGTAGTTCGGGGGCGTGTCTTACCTCTGGAGGGGGGCGGGGCTCTCTCTGCTGCAGTTCGGGGGCGTGTCTTACCTCTGGAGGGGGGCGGGGCTCTCTCTGCTGTAGTTTGTTGATGAAGCTCAGTAAGATGCTCCTGCCGTGGACCTGTCCCTCACTGGGCGGGTCCAGGTCCTGTCGGGACAAAGACAAAGTGAGTCTGACCCCCCTGTGTTTCCGTGACGACCGTCTCCTCTCACTCACCATCTCCTGGAGCTCGTGCAGAGAACTGGAGAAGCTGCTGGTCTCCTCTGGAAGGACAACCACAGTCAGAGGAACATCATCCCTACAGCGACTTACACAGCCCTACCTCAGGCCCAAAGCGCTAACAGAGTAATGAGAGTGCAGTACCGCGCACAGCCCGCGGGTGGCTCTAACGGCAGAGTAATGAGAGCGCAGTACCGTGCACAGCCTCCAGGTGGCTCTAACTGCAGAGTAATGAGAGCGCAGTACCGTGCACAGCCTGCAGGCGGCTCTAACTGCAGAGTAATGAGAGCGCAGTACCGTGCACAGCCTGCGGGTGGCTCTAACTGCAGAGTAATGAGAGTGTAGTACCGTACACAGCCCGCAGGCGGCTCTAACTGCAGAGTAATGAGAGCGCAGTACCGTGCACAGCCCGCAGGTGGCGCTGGCTCAGTAGCAGCTCTCCCTCTGAGATGTACTTTGGAGCCGTGACGCTGGTCCTAGAGTCTGAAGAGGAGGAGGGGGAGGCGTCTGGGGGAGATGGAGGTCCAGGGGGAGATGGAGGTCCAGGGGGAGATGGAGGTCCAGGGGGAGATGGAGGTCCAGGGGGAGGGGCTACAGCAGTGGGGGCGGGGCTGGGCTCAGGCAGGGGCGGGGCTCTGAGGAGAGGAGGGAAAACAGACAATGATCCGTCAAATATAACTTTATTTATATTTAAACACTAAACACTGATTTAACGGCTCACTCTGACTCCTCCTCCTCCTCCTCGACCAATGGCAGCTCAGGAGGTGTGGGCGGGGGCGTGGCTACAGGCTCGGGGGGCGGGTCCTCCATCACACTGGGCAGAGCAGAGGGCGAAGGCGTGGCTCTGGGTGTGGCTATAGGTGAGAGGGGTGGGGTCAGAGAGGCAGGGGGCGGGGTCTGAGTGGCAGGGGGCGGGGTCTGAGGGGGCGTGGCTTCAGGCGTCGGAACCAAAGTCTGAAACAAAACAAGATTATTTTATTCTAGGGTCAAATGTTTCGCCTTAAGACAAATAACACATTAGAGCTTCATGTTCTGACCTCAATACGGTTACTCTCAATGTGTTTCTCTAGTTCAGCTTTACCCAAATCTAAAGCTTCTCGACTGGAGCTTAGAGCCTAAAGGTCAGAGTATTGCCTTGATCACATTTACACTAAAGAACAAAACGTGACAAAAACCGGAGGAACTTTAGATGAAGGTCTTAGCTTTCAAATGAGGCGTTACCTGCTGTGTGAGGCTCTGAGCGTCTGGTCCGGTCTCTGGTCCCGGGTCTGGTCCTGGTCCGGTCTGTGGCTCAGGTCCAGGTCCGGTCTGTGGGTCCGGGCACTCTCTGGAGCCCAGGAACAGAGCCACGATCTCAGTCAGAACCTCCAGGACCAGCCCCCGAACCTGCTCCTCATCCAGGTCCAGACCGGAGTCCACCTGCAGCTGCAGACGAGACCGACCCGACCGACCCGGGTCTCCGTGACCTGAGGAACATGGTTTTTAATTCTATTTTCAAACCCCACAGACTGAAACTGTCCCTGGAGGTGTTTCGTTTTACGTGAAGGAAGTTCCAGCTCAGTTGTTAATCGTTACTATGGAAACTGGTCTCACCGAGGTCGGAGGCGGCGCCGGGCTCTGATTGGACAGGAGACGGCGTGTGGGCGGGTCCGGGCCTGCGCTGAGGCTCTGATTGGCCAGTGTAGGGCGAGTGGGTGGGGTCAGAGAGCGGGGGGCGGGACATGTCGCAGATGATCCTCGACATCAGCTGCTGCTCCACCCTGAGGAGGAAACACTCTGTAGTCCAAATATGGTCATTTCCTCTCCCAAGTTAGGCTCGTCCAGAAACAAAACATCTAGATTAGTTTAAATATAATTCGATACATTTTGTCTTTATTTTTAAGTTAATTTATTTGTCAATGAAGTCAGAAAATTGCACTGGTCCCGTTGAGAGTTTCTTCTTTAAAGTGAGAAATGTCTTAAAACAAGAGGAATAATCTCAGTCCAGGCTTGAGATTTAGTTTTTGTAGTGAACATCTGCACTTCATTTTAATTTCATTTTCTTTATTTATTCATCCATGTTTTTCTTTACAGGGTCATATAATATAAACAGTACATGGTGAAAAGGAGCTCGATGAAGACACTATCTTATTGTCCCTTTGTAATAGTTACAGGAAAATCCATGACCAAAACGCCGAATAATCATTTTAGAAAACAAAAACATTTTTATTATTATATATATATATTCTTTTCCATTTCAGCATACAAGTTATGATTTTTTATATTCCTCCATCTGCATCTCCTTGAACATATTTTTAGATGTATCTATTGTTTGAGAACATTTGTCTGAGTGAGGTTCAGGAGAACGTTTTCCTCGTGTCGTCTGTGAAGCTCAACGTGCGCTTCAGTTTCCACGTGGTCGTTACATCTTTACATGTGAATAGTTTCAGCTTCACAGAACGGTCGTTAGTGTTTTCTCTAGAACCTTCATGACTTATGATTCTTACAGCCTTTTATTGTAGCAAAGACATTCGATCCATTCCCCAGACCTCCATACAGTATGTGAAATAAGGGACAATTAATGAAGAACATAAAAGACATAAGGAAGCCTTATCAAGAACATATTTTACTTTATTTTACTCACTTTTGTTCCAATATACTCAATATGTGGCTTCCAGATGAATCTAGTATCAAACATGACTCCCAGAAATGAAATCGTGGTAACTCTGACGTTAACCTCCCCTCAATGTTCCTTCAGCTCCTACAGACTTTACAGGATCAGAGTCAGGTCCTCCTGACTTATCTTTGGAACTAATATGTCACACAATAAAAGCGAGGAACATTGAGGTGAGGAGAGTGAGGAGAGTGAGGAGAGTGAGATGTTACCACTGGACGAGCCGCTGCTCCAGGGCGTCTCTCTGGAGGCCGAGGCCCAGATCGAGGCTCTGCTCCTGGGCCGAGGGCAGAGACTGGGCTGGGGGCTGCGGGGGGAACTGTGGACCCTGATACTGGACCAGGTCTGGACCGGGACCTCCATCCAGCTGCAGGAGCTCCTCAGAACCTCCAGGAGCCTCAGAACCTGCCTCAGACTGAGCACAGCAGATGGAGAAGGTTAAAGGCCCAGAGCTGAGATTATTATTTGAGTCTGACGTTACCTGCTCTACATCAGCCACAGACAGGAAGTGCGTCCCAGGAAACTCCGCCTCTTCCTCTTCCTGAAGGTGAGGCGAGGTCTGGATGGAGACCACCGGAGGAGGATCTGAGCTCTGACAGAGACCAGTCAGATTTACATTTAGAGATTTATTATTACGACTTAATGTGTGTTTGAGTTTCTGCGGATCTCTGATATTAACCGAGACTTTCTATAAGTGAATAAATAAAAGCTCCTCTTTTCTCCATTTGAAGATCAATAAAGTCTGATCTTTTATATTTACTCATAAACTAATGTAAAACATTTAACAAGGATCCCTGGACTTTTTTATATCCTCGGCTTTAGTTACATTAAAATAAACTCTATAAATATAAAGTGATATGTCATCAGTTATTCTTTTACAAGGCAAACATCTGGCTCCTGTAGGTGGTCCTCATAGTCCTGAAGTCTCCAGGTCGGTATCAGACACCAGTATCGGGTCGATATCAGACACCAGTATCGGGTCGATATCAGACACCAGTATCGGGTCGGTATCAGACACCAGTATCGGGTCGATATCAGACACCAGTATCGGATCGATATCAGACACCAGTATCGGGTCGATATCAGACACCAGTATCGGATCGGTATCAGACACCAGTATCGGGTCGATATCAGACACCAGTATCGGGTCGGTATCAGACACCAGTATCGGGTCGATATCAGACACCAGTATCGGATCGATATCAGACACCAGTATCGGGTCGATATCAGACACCAGTATCGGATCGATATCAGACACCAGTATCGGGTCGATATCAGACACCAGTATCGGGTCGATATCAGACACCAGTATCGGATCGGTATCAGACACCAGTATCGGGTCGATATCAGACACCAGTATCGGATCGGTATCAGACACCAGTATCGGATCGGTATCAGACACCAGTATCGGATCGGTATCAGACACCAGTATCGACCCGATATCAGACACCAGTATCGGATCGATATCAGACACCAGTATCGGATCGGTATCAGACACCAGTATCGACCCGATATCAGACACCAGTATCGGATCGATATCACACACCAGTATCGGATCGGTATCAGACACCAGTATCGACCCGATATCAGACACCAGTATCGGGTCGATATCAGACACCAGTATCGGGTCGATATCAGACACCAGTATCGGATCGGTATCAGACACCAGTATCGACCCGATATCAGACACCAGTATCGGGTCGATATCAGACACCAGTATCGGATCGGTATCAGACACCAGTATCGACCCGATATCAGACACCAGTATCGGATCGGTATCAGACACCAGTATCGACCCGATATCAGACACCAGTATCGGGTCGATATCAGACACCAGTATCGGATCGGTATCAGACACCAGTATCGACCCGATATCAGACACCAGTATCGACCCGATATCAGACACCAGTATCGGATCGGTATCAGACACCAGTATCGACCCGATATCAGACACCAGTATCGACCCGATATCAGACACCAGTATCGACCCGATATCAGACACCAGTATCTCCGAACTGGAGAAAAGTGCTCGGTTCAGGCGGGGGTTAAGAGGTTAATGTAATGTTTCCAAATGTTTAGAAATAATCAATGCTCTTTAAAGATGTAAAATAAAGTGTGGCCTCGTGCTCACAGCGCCCCCTGCTGACAGGACTTGTGCTCACAGCGCCCCCTGCTGACAGGAGGGTTAAAGGCAGACCTGCTCCTGACGCTCCGCTGCAGACTCTTCCTTTGGAGGCGTCGGCGCCGATGTCACTTCCTGCTGCGGCGGTGGTGAAGGAGGAGGCGGGGCTCTGGGCGGTGACATCACTTCCTGTGGGACTCTGTGGGAGGGGCCTGTCCTGGGTCGACCTGTCAATCATCACCAGGTCACAGAGTTAGTTTCAGTCTGATTTTAGTCCCGTTACATTTTCATTTACTTTAACCTCTGAACCGAGCGCACTCTCTCCAGGTTGGCTTTACCCAAATCTAAAGCTTCTTGGAAAAAGAGTCTCAAAATGTGACCAAGAGAAAGCGAGGTGACGAAACAGATCCGTTAAGATCAGTTTTGTGGGTCTTAGCTTTCAAATGAGGCGTTGCTCTGGCCTATAGTCTGTGAGCTCCAGGAGCTTTTAGATTTGGGTAAAGCCGAACTGGAGAAAATGCAGTAAGGAGTTAACGATACTTGGTTTTTGACACAGATACTAAAATATATATAACGTGTGGAAGATTTACATTTACAATATCGGGTTCATCTTCAACGTCAAGAAACAGAAAAAATTATAAATAAATAAATATGAAAAATATTAGGAAGAAAAAATGTATATAAAGAAAACGAGAAAATTAGGGCAAAATAAGAAAAATAATTAACTCAAACATAAACAGGGGAAACTTATAAAAAAAATGTTGAAAACGATCCTTTAATTGAGCTGAAAAGCCTTTAATCCTGCCCCGTGTGGTTTAGATGTTTCTCTGATAAAGCGTCTGACCCAGAGCAACGGCCGTCGCGGGGAAAGAGTCTCCGGACCGAACGGACCCCGGGCTCAGGTCCAGACCGGGACCGAACCCCGGAGTCTGGGTCTTACAGGACTTCAGCTTCACCCCTGAAACAGACGAGGAGAAACGTCCGGATGAAGACTCAATATAAACCCTTTCATTCAGAAACAGAGGAAACTAAATATACATTATTATAGGTCAATTAAACTTTATAAATCACACATGAATAATAACAATAATACGAACATTATTTAAATATATGAACAGGGAGTAAAGATGTTTGTTGTTTATTCTTTTGCTGATTATAAAAGGGCAAAGGTCAGTCTGTACTTTTGTCTCTGTGTTTGTTCTTATAAACTGAATACTCAACATTCAATTCATTTCCAATAAAATCTCCATAAAACACCTCCATGTTAAATGAAAACAGAAACCCTGATCTCCACATGTGATGATCTCTCTTGACCTCCAGCCCAACTCTCACCTCTGACGCTCTGCAGGAGGCGTGGGCGGGGCCTGCCGCGGTCAGGTGACACAGGTGAGCTCAGCCGCAGGTACGGGCTCCTCTTCAGACTCCGCCTCTGCCCGTCGTGAGCGGCTTTACCGTAAAGACGCCGCAGATGCTCCTCAGGGTCCACCGCGGTCTGGAAACAGAGGAGCGTCAGGAGGCGGAGGACGGCGCCCCCTGGAGTCACCGCCTGGTGGCGCTGGGTCCAAGTAAATGATACCAGTCCTGAGGCGCCGCCGTCACGTCTCACTTACGAGAAAAGACTTTATTGATCTGACTCTGAAGAAAAGAGGAACCTTCACTTTTTCACTTTAAAAAAGGGTCTTGGTATCGGTTAATATCGGATATCGGCCGATACTCAAACCCACAGGTATCGGTATCTGGATTTGTGCATCTCGAGCCGTAACAAGAGGAAGTGAACGCTGCCCCCCTGAGGCCCCCAGAGGCCACTGCAGTATTTATTACACACCTGTTGTTTTACATCATTCAGGTTAACCCCTTCTTCTCCAGTTCGGCTTTATGCAAATCTACAGGCCTCTCACAGCTACAGGCCTCGCTGTGTCATCACGTTTTCTCCTCATTTACGCCTCGTCTTCGTTGCTATTTTGGCGCTTTTTTTTCAGGAGACTTTTAGATTTGGGTAAAGCCTGGATAATACCTGCTTGTGAAGGTGGGGGTTAAGAGGTTAAAGTCTCACCGCTTCGGTCCTGAGCGGTCGGCTGGAGGGGGCGGGGTTTCTCCTCTGTGCTGTGGTCCTATTGGTCTGGGGGGCGGGGTTTCTCCTCTGTGCTGCGGTCCTATTGGTCCGGGGGGCGGGGTTTCTCGTGCTCGCCGCTGCCTTCCTATTGGCCTTCGTTGACTCCGCCTCCACCTCGGTCTGAACAGACAAACGGGAGGATCAGAAACAGGCCACGCCCCTGAACAGCTCGGACTCACCTGGATGTCTCTGATGAACGAGTCCACCGCTTTCTTCATGCGGATCTCAGCGGAGCAGTCTCTGAAAAACATCAGACGTCCTCGTGAACCTCCTGCTGTGGAGACGAACTCCAGGTTTAAATGTGTGGGTTTGTCTCAGATCAGAGACGGTAAAGATCTGGCTCTGGTTTGTCGGCCATGTTGGAGTCACTTCCTGGATCTCAGAGAATAAACATCGTGAAGAGTTTGGGCTGATCTTTAAAACGTACCTGTTCTCCTTCAGGGCGTCCAGGCGACAGTGCAGCAGCTCTGCAGACCTGGCTCGGAGCTGAGACTCCAGATTCTCCTCCAGGACCTTCCTCTGCCTCTGCACTTTCCTCAGCACCAGCCGAGCCTCGTCCAGAGCCGAGGGCGGAGCTTCAGGACCTGCCAGGAGATCCTTCAGCCTCTCCTTCCCCTGAGCCTCTCCTCTCTGTCCTCCTCCCTCCATCTCATCTCCAGCTCTTCGTTTCCCGCTGACTCTCAGGTCGTGTTGTTTGGATTCGATCCGGTTTTGTAAATATTGGATGTAGTTCTCCGGCTCCTCGCTCTGGTTCTCCTGGCTTCCACAGACGTTCAGCTGCTGCTCTGCAAAAACAGTAAATCTTCAGAAGATAAAACGTGAGTAACTCTGACTGGCCAGTAGGGGCGCACTTTCCCTTTGGCCGCGCTCCAACAGTCATTCATTAACGTTACACTTTATATAAACTTACTGTGATCAAAAACGCTGGATTATTGACACATTATAGATAAACCGATTAACAAAAAAAACCTTCAAGTGGAACAAGGATAAAATAAGGCGTTTTCTGCATAAAAATGGCCAAAATTGTCGATAGAAGTGCAATATTAATAAGTAAAGCCCTGTCAGATTCTAACCCCCGGCTCACACGGAATCCGGTACGACGTCCGCAAACTTAGAAAGTCATTCAAACCAATGTAGCCACACTCATCCCACTCCCCACACTCTCCACACTCCCCACACTCTCCACACTCATCCCACTCCCCACACTCTCCACACTCATCCCACTCCCCACACTCCCCACACTCTCCACACTCCCCACACTCCCCACACTCTCCACACTCTCCACACTCTCCACACTCTCCACACTCTCCACACTCACACTGCTCCGCGAGGTCCGGCTCCGGCGGCAACAGAAAGAATCCGCAAGAAGTCTATCTTCGCCGGATACCGGAGCCCCAACGGATCAAGCTGACAGAAAAACACGAGCCAAACAGGAAGTTTGCCTCCTGAAGGTGCATGCTGTCGTTGTGTCCTTGGGCAAGACACTTCCCCCTCCTTGCCTCCAGTGTCTGCGTACACTGGTGTATGAATGGGTGAGAGGTTCCTCGCTGTAAAGCGCTTTGAGCCTAATGTCGGTGGAAAAGCGCTTTATAAGTCGAGACCATTTACCATTTTAGTTTGGGGCAAACCCGGACAGGATCAGGACCGGAACCGGAACCGGACCGGAACCGGACCGGAACCGGACCGGAACCGGACCGGATTCAGTGTGAGCCGGGCGTAAGGGGAATGGATGTTGTTCCACTGACAGACATTTTGCTTTTTCTCTCGGTTAAAGGACAAAGTTAAGTTTTCCTCCTGTGTGTTTACTTTGTGTCGTCTCCTCGCTCCTCGGTCTCGTCTCCTCGCTCCTCGCTCTCGTCTCCTCGCTCCTCGTCTCCTCGCTCCTCGGTCTCGTCTCCTCGCTCCTCGGTCTCGTCTCCTCGCTCCTCGGCCTCGTCTCCTCGCTCCTCGGTCTCGTCTCCTCGCTCCTCGGTCTCGTCTCCTCGCTCCTCGGTCTCGTCTCCTCGCTCCTCGGTCTCGCGTGAGGTCGAGCGACGGGGCCTCTGGAGGACCTGGGCGGGTTCTGGAAGGTTCTAGAAGGTTCGGGTCCAGGAGGGTTCTCTGGTTCTTCTCGCTGCTGAGACACAGAACATGGACTTTACAAAAAAGCCCGAGACTCGAGTCATTGAAGCTGTTCTGACCGTGAGCGCCGCCTGGAGCTCCGCCCTCAGACGCTGCATCTCCATCAGGACCTGCCCCGGCCTAAGCCCCGCCTCCTCCAGCGTTGCCCCGGGAGACCGCTCGGGCGCTCGCTCGCAGCGGCAGGGCGGGGCCACAGGTAACGTCGCCGTGGGAACAGCAGCAGGGGGCGGGGCCTGAGGTCTCATCGCCAACGACAGCGCGGAGTCCAACAGCTGGTTCTAAAGGAGACGCGAGTTTGAATAAAGATCATTATTGTGATTCTGATTTTCAAATTAGCTTCTGGGTTCGACTGAACTCTCACTTCCTGTCGAGACGAGACTTTAAAACAACTGAGCTCGATACGAGTCTCATGGTTTAAGTCCATCTGACATGTTTGTTTGTGTCGTCCTCTGTATGGATTGTGTTATTGTGTTATTGAGTTTTTGGTGTTGCTGTGAGGCACACGGAGTTGCCTTGTGCATGAAACGTGCCTTGCCTTAAGGCGGGGTCAGAGGTTAAGATCATTCATAAATGTGATGACCTCACACGTTTCCTCCAGTTCAGCTTCATAAAGGCTCGATGGTTCTGATTGGACAACACTCCTGTCACTCAAACGGCAGAGGCTCAACCACTGACAGGAGCTGATCCAGGACCAGGAGTTAAACTCGAGCCTGATAAGAGAGAAGTGTGTTGCTCAGAGGCACAGAGGCACCTGCAGGGTGAGCTGCTGGTTGTGAAGAGTCTCCAGTCGGGTCAGAGTCTCCTCCGCCAGAGTCCGGCCCCTGTGACACAAGCAGATCAGTGTCATGTTCGGATGGATTATTTACTATGGGTTTGAATGAGATGATGTTTCACACAGCGCCCCCTGCTGTCACAGAGTCACAGTTCAGAAGCTCCACAGGATTATAGATCTGACCTGTGGTTCTGCAGCAGCTTCTGCACCGACTCCGTGAGCTCCGACACCCTCTCCATGTTACAGCCCTGCCCTGGTGCATCGTGGGAGCGGGAGTCCTGCCCCGGTGCATCGTGGGAGCGGGAGTCCTGCCCTGGTGCATTATGGGAGCTGGAGCCCTGCCCCGGTGCATTATGGGAGCTGGAGTCCTGCCCCAGTGCATTATGGGAGCTGGAGTCCTGCCCTGGTGCATTATGGGAGCGGGAGTCCTGCCCCGGTGCATCGTGGGAGCTGGAGCCCTGCCCTGGTGCATCGTGGGAGGTGGAGTCCTGCCCCGGTGCATCGTGGGAGCTCAGCAGCGTGACCGGCCGCCTGCAGGGGGCGCTCTGACTCCTGACACAGAAGCAGATTATTCAGATGAAACTCCTCGTGCGATGAAGACGAGCGTTACCTTCGTCTGAGCGCCTCCAGCCCCGCCCCTCGCCCTCCTGCAGCCAATCGGATCGTCTGCACCTCCTCCTCACCTGTCGACCACATCACATGAGGAGAGACGTTTGCAGAGTAAACGAGTTTCTCCAAACATTAAGGACTTTGAGTTTAATTTGGACAAAAGAAGTAGATTTAAATCATCACGTTACCTTAAACTGTGTTTACAGCAGTGTAGTTTCTCCAGTTTGGCTTTACCCAAATCTAGAAGCTTCTTGACCTGAGAGCTTAAGCCCATTGTCACATTTGTGGCTTTTTATTGTTTTCATCACATTTTGTCACTTTTTTCAAGAAGCTTTTAGATTTGGGTAAAGCCAAACTGGAGAAAATATGCTCATTTCAAGCGGGGATTAAGAGGTTAAATGATTATTATTTATTATTTTATTTTTTTAGATACAAAATGTCATAATATGAAAAGAATTCCTGATGGAAAAAATTAAAATGTAAAAATAATAATAATTAAAGCCGCAAGCGGCATTGGGAGGCCCTCGCGGGCCGCGGTGGCCGATTGACGCCGGTTCCCGCACGCCGCCGCAATAACCGGGAGGCGCTGCCGCGCCCTACCTGCTTATAATTTCGCTGCCACCCTCGGTGGAGTTTATAAAAGAGGCAAAGGCAAGAAATGGCGCCTTCTGCGCTTATTTTTCCCAAAATGGCCGACCTCCTGTTGGTAACCTAGCAACCATGTAATTTACAGTAACCGGGGGGCGCTGCCGCGCCCTACCAGCTCATAATGTCGCTGCCACCCTCGGTGAAGTTTATAAAAGAGCTGGCAAAAGAAATGGCGCCTTCGGCGCTGATTTTCCCAAAATGGCCGACCTCCTGTTGGTCGCCTAGCAACCACATAATGTACTTTTTTGTTCGGACAGTCATGACGCACGCGTGTACCAATTTTGGTTAGGCTGCGTCAAAGTTGACATTGGGTCGTTGCCATGGCAACACGGTGGGAAAAGGGGCGGGGCATCAATATATTTTTTGTTCGGGATCACGTGACGGATGTCTGTACCAAATTTCATGCATCTACGACAAAGTTTAATTTTTGGCTCCATTCATTTTTATTTTGTGCTCTGCAGGGGGCGCTATTGCTGCAATTTTCAAAATTCCTATATCAAAACATCCGGGGTCGACGACTCGACCAACGGTTCAATTTTCGTTCAAATCGGCCAAAGTATGTGCGAGTTATGACTGTTTGAACGCGGCGGCGAGCGGCGAAAACGGACGCCAAATTCATGGCGTTGCCACGGCAAAACCAAAAATCCAATTAAAAAGTTTTTAACAACTTTTAATCTCCCACATGTGGAGATGATCTGGAGCGAACGGGGAGTCGCTGCGTTCAACGGCCTAGGACGAGTTGGTTCAAATGCGTGGGCATGAAATGGCGCCTTCGGCGCCAATTCCCTCTTCGGGCCAATATGGCCGCCATACTGTTGGTTGCCTAGCAACCGCGTAATGTGTTTTTTTGTTTGGCTTCACGTGACCAATCACTGTGCCGAATTTTTTTCGTCTACGACGAACTAAAATTTTCGGGGTTTTCGGGTCTTGTCATAGGGCGCAATGTAAACTTGATTTTCCAGGGGGCGCTGACGCGCCATATTTGAGATTTTTTATATTTTCTAAATGTGAAGAATGTTTTTTTCACGTGCTTGAATTTTGTGCAAAAATTCAGGACTTTTCGTCAGTGGGAAAGTGGACTTTTTTCGGAGAAGAAAAATAATAATAATAATAATAATTAAAGCCGCAAGCGGCATCGAGAGGCCCTCGCGGGACGCGGTGGCCGGTTGTCGCCGGTTCCCGCACGCCGCCGCAATAACCGGGAGGCGCTGCCGCGCCCTACGTGGTTTATAACGTCGCTGCCACCCTAGGTCGAGATTATAAAAGAGCAAAGGCGAGAAATGGCGCCTTCGGCGCAGATTACTCAATTTTTCCCAAAATGGCCGACCACCTGTTGGTCGCCTAGCAACCATGTACTGGAGGCCTCCTTTAGTGCCTCCATTGCCGCGCCATAACCCTACTGAGGGCGCCAACGTGGCCACACTACATTTTATTGCCCTGATGTGCCATTAATCTTTGTGAGTAAACATCAAAACGAGATTTTTCGCGTCTTCATGTGAATGATGGCTCCAACCTGCAGAGGGCGCTAGCGCGCCCCAAATCTTTTTTAGTTCACAAGCAGCATTGGACGGCCCTGACGGGTCGTACTTCAATGACTACTGTCCACAAGCTCCTCACAGAGGGCGCTAACGAGCTGTAATTGTGTATAATGTGTGATATGCGGGTCAGTCCCATTGGAATAACATGGCGAGCCTCGGTCGTCTCCATGGCAACACCGTACAAAATACGGTATGGGTCTCATTGGCTTTTTGGATCGGGATGCCATCAGCTATTATTGTGCCGAATTTTATCAATTTCCGAGAAACTAATTTTTTTCCCATAATGCATATTTTCTTCTCAGCCTAGAGGGGGCGCTATCGCGCCAAATCTCACTTTTTCACATTTGTTGTGTCCGGGTGTGAAAGGTCAATAAAATGTATATTTCCGATTTTTAATTGGAGTTCGTTTGTGCAAATGGGAGCATTTTGTTGTTTTCGGAAAGTCGCAAAAATCTTCGTAAAGATTGCGGCTTCGCCGCAAACAAACCGTAAAACTTAGCCAAAAAATTTGGATAACTTTTGATGCCCCACATCTCGAGATGAACTGGAGCGATTTTGGGCTCATTTGGTGAAACGCCCTAGGAGGAGTTCGTTAAAATGCGACGTCAGCGAAAACGCTGACTCAGCATTTTCCCGAATTCCTGTCAAAATGGCGGACTTCCGGTTTGTCTGGGGGCGTGGCCACAATAATATATTTTGTTTGTCCTCACAGGACGAATGTCTGTACCGAATCCCGTCGCTCTGCGACAAAGTTTATGTTGGCCCCCTCCCCATAGGCGCAATGTATTTTCACTTTTGTAGGTGGCGCTGTCGCGCCATTTTTTATTTCCCCAAAACGAAACACACATTTTAATTAATTTTTCACCGGATCTGAATTTTGGGCAAAGTTTGGTGAGTTTTTGATTATGTTCAGGGGGTCAAATTCCTGCTCAAAGAGCAGAAGAAGAAAGAAAGAAAGAAAGAAAGAAAGAAAGAATAATAATATTTCCTGCAAAAACAATATAGTCGCTTTCGCGACTACAACATATTATACATTTTTTGAAAGCTTTCGACTTCCCCCACGCACCGGTGGGGCTCGGAGGTGAATGACGAGCGCTTCGCGCTCGTCATCCACCTCCGTATGACAGTTGGCCATATACCCCCATTAATTTTGCTGCAATTATAAGTATAAGGGCCCACACCAGAGGTGTGGGCAGTCACTGTTTTACACGGTGAGTTTACGGTTGACATGGGGACAGCGCTTCGCGCTGTTTTCGTGCGCTCCGCGCACCTAGGTTCAGTGCGCTGCGCGCACTGCGTTGCGATTACAATAGGCCCTTGCTACGGCAGGCCGCTCGGGCCTAATAATAAAAAGAAAAACCCATACAATAACAATATGGGGCCGCCTCCGGCGGCAAACCTTATATATTCGGAAAGGTCTCACGTCCAGTAATCCACCTATGGGGTTTATTATCCAATACGAGCGCGTTGCGCTCGTCTTTTACCTCTTCTTTCTCAATGTTTCTCTACCCGTTTTTTTTTCCGTATTTTTGTGAGTACAAGAACAAATTTGCCGCTTTCGCGGCAAATACTTGTATCACCGGATAGGGCTCGATGCCCTGAGTCACTGTAACAGTGTTTTGGTGAGTGGCCATGGTCGATGACGAGCTTCGCTCGTCATCGACCACTTTCTTGTCCATGTTGCGCCTTCACTGTGGTTTTCACCTTTTTTTTTTTTAAAAGCAGCAACAAATGTGCCGCTTTCGCGGCACACGCCTATATCATCGGACAGGTGTTGGTGCCGGGAGTCCCCTGATTACTGTCTCATACATGGGTTTTGAGCGCTCCGCGCTCTTTTCCCGTGGGACGTGCGCTACGCGCACGTCTTTCTTCAGTGCGCTCCGCGCACTGCTTGTACAATTACAAGAGGCCCGAGACCTGCCAGGTCCGCTCGGGCCTAATAAATAAGACGATATGATGCGTCTTTAAAAAAATATATTCCAGATGATTTTTGAAGATGCAGACAAAGAGAGAACATCCCAAAATGTGTAATGAGTAAAATTATGTCTTTATATTCATGTTTTTACTCAGAAACCACCAACGCTCAACTTGACACCAGCTTGGAGGACAATGGAACGGTCCGAGGAACCAGTGGAGAGAGCGGCTTCTTCTTACCCGGAGGAGGAGGCGTCCTGCTCGGCCTGGGAGCTGCAGGAGGCCCGGTGTGGAGGTGCATCTCCCTGGGAGCTGCAGGAGGCCCGGTGTGGAGGTGGGTCTCCCTGGGAGCTGCAGGAGGCCCGGTGTGGAGGTGGATCCTCCTGGGAGCTGCAGGAGGCCCGGTGTGGAGGTGCACGGGGCCTGGGCCGGGTCTCTGGATCCGCAGATGGACCCGTGTGGAGCGGGTCAGCAGGTCCTCAGTGTCCGGGGACAGAGGCTGGTCCTGACCCGAGTCTGACACCAACATCTTTCACTAGAAACCGGTTTTAACTCCGTGTAGCTGCAACTCTTTGACTCTCACGGACTCTTTGGACAATTAGGCTAAATATGACTTTAATCTGACTTCGTTTACAAAAATAAAACTAACTTTGTGCATCATTTAAGTCTAATTCTATCACATTCCTGATGTGTGTTGTTGATTAATCTTCATATATCCGTGAATATTCCTGAAATACGTTTGGACTAAAGGCATAAAACATCAGAACTGTTGATAAATGTTGGGATTAAATCGTCCCGCGCAGAGAAACATGAGGAAAAGACGATTAAAAAGTGAAACCGTTGTGTTTGTCAGAGTTAGCATCGCGGCTAACAGATGCTACATGTTCAAACTTCCCGCTCCTCCTCGGCTCCAAACGAGTGAAAAAGTGAATAAAGTCCTAAAGACACGGAGGAGGAGGTTTATTAAAGCCGTGTCCCTGGAGGAGCTGTAGCAGAAGCTCAGAGACAAGAAAACACAGAAAAGGCTGAAAAATAGTGTCGAAAAGAGAAACTACAGCTGTCGCTAACAACAACAATAACACTGCGCACGCGGAACTGCGCCCCCTGCTGGACCGGAGGGAGCGGCGTCAGAAACGAAGCAGAGTTTACATTTGATTTATTATTTATTCAACAGCGAAAATGATCATAGAAAACTGTGGGGGTCATACAAAAATAAATATCACATTGAAAAGTAAAAATAGAAAACAGTAAAAAGACAAACGGAAAAGTCTGAATATGTTTTAGAGAAATGTGGATTTAAGCTGAAACAATGAAGGAAGGGCATCTGGAGGAAGAGCTGATCGGATCTGAGGACGATGTTATAAAGCCAGCGCTCGCCCTGTAACTGGAAGCTCGCCGTGTGGAGGAGGGAGTCAGGTCACAGACGCTGCAGTCGCTGCAGACGCTGCAGTCGCTGCAGTCGCTGCAGACGCTGCAGACGCTGCAGTCGCTGCAGACGCTGCAGACGCTGCAGTCGCTGCAGACGCTGCAGTCGCTGCAGACGCTGCAGACGCTGCAGTCGCTGCAGTCGCTGCAGACGCTGCAGACGCTGCAGTCTCTTCAGTCTGAGGAGAACATGATGTTTTATATGAAATGACACTTTAATAAATCCTGAGCTGTTTAAAGGCGACTCACTGGAGCTGGGGTTTCCTCAGAGGAACAAACTGGAGACGACCTGAAAAACACCAGAACAAACCAGTGACGTGACTCACGGTCTCTGCTCTGATCCTGATACTCACTCTGACTGACGTCTGAAATCCAGTGTGTCCTTTTTAGAGTTCCTCCTCTTCAGAGACACACGGGGGGCAGTGGGAGACACTGTGAGGACAGTGGGAGACACTGGGGGGACAGTGGGAGACACTGGTCTGTAACAGAGAAACAGGAGTTAGTGGAGGCTCTCAGTCGTCCAGAGCAGATGTAGTGACTCACTGAAGGTCTAGCTTCATCCTGAGGATCTTCTCAAACTGCAGAGACAGAAACATCAGGTCATGTTTGAAGCAGAGACTGAACTCAGAGTCTCTTTAGACTCAGACTGAGACACGTCTTCAGGACTTGAGGAACATCTCGAACGTCCTACAGACTCTTCACAGACTCGTCCAGAATCCCTCAGAGCAAATCATGTCTATGAACATTATTGAGATCAATAAATATAGCTGTTTTTATACAAACATAAAGGACATAAACCACGTGCTGTTTCTAAAGTTACATTTCAGAGGTTTAAAATAAGTAGCTCTGCAGCTCCCCCTGCAGGTCATCATGCAGTATGACACGTGATGGTTCTACGTCCCAGCATTGAGGTCCGGCTCCATAAACGTTGTAATATTAATAAATACATTAAAAAGATCCTGCTGAAAGTCGATGATTTTCATTGTTATTATTTTTTTTTTATTGAAAAAGAAAAACAAATATTTATATAAAAAGATGATTTTCAAACTTCCAAAGTCCAGTGACCGATGCGTTTAGTTTCACATTCATCAGAGCCCTAGTTCAGGTCAGTTACACGCTTTGTCCACAAGAGGGCGCTATGGACCAGTAAATAAGAGAAACTGCCTGAGGGGCAAACATTTCAAAATGAGGTTGAGATGCCTCCTCCTGTATGACAGACTCATAATAATAATAATAATAATAATAATAATAATAATAATAATAATGCATCAGTTTTATATAGCGCTTTTCTGGACACTCAAAGACGCTTTAAGCATTATTCATTCACTCCATACTTGGTGATGGTAAGCTACTATTGTAGCCACAGCTGCCCTGGGGTAGACTGACGGAAGCGAGGCAGCCAATCTGCGCCATCGGCCCCTCCGACCACCACCAACCACTCACTCACATCATTCATTGTGGCCTATTGTACATGTTTTTGGTGGTAAGGGAAACCTACGCAGACACGGGGAGAACATGTAAACTCCACAAAGGCCCCGTCCAGGTGGGAATCGAACCCGGGACCTTCTAGCTGTGAAGCACGAGCGCTAACCGCTGCGCCACCCACATAATAAGAACTGTGGAATGTACATTGCCACGGTGGTGTGACTTATATATATTTTTTCTTTGTTAATATGCATTTTTTGGCTGGTGCGACTTACAGTCCGGAAAATACGGTAATCGATTACTGAAATAGTCGACCACTATTTCAGTAATCGATTAATCGTTCTGTAGTAAACACAGACTCAAATAGAGCAAATTACATGAAACATACTGTGTTTCTAAAGTTAGGGTCTGTAGTGTTTGTACAGTGAAAATTGTGTCTCATCCGATCAGAAGCAGAATTAGCACCAAGAGCCTCCAACCAACGTGGACTTTAAGTTCAGTCCATCAACACGTCCTCAAGCGAAGCCACTTTAGAGGCAACATCTGTTACATAATATTATATTTAGTAGAAGTTTTACTTGTAATAAATTACTTTTACTCAGTATAATTCTACTCTAAAGCAGTTTCTCCAAAAGTTACTGAGATACTTGTACTTGAGTAACTGTAACTGAGTACTACCTCTGGTTACAGTTACTCAAGTAAATAATGAACTTTTACTAAAGTGATTTTCCTTCAGAAATAAAGAATCATGGATACACAGAGAAGTTACTCGTGTACAAGTGCAGTACTTTTTACTTTTACTTCTAAGTTCTATTGTAACTTGTAAAAATAGTTACTACTGAGAGTAAATGTTAAAGTCACACAAGCTTCATGTCGACTTTAAACACAAGCGGATTTTATGAGTAAAAGTTAAAATGAAGTTTCTACTCACCACAGACTGCCAAAAACAGGAGAAGATTCACCGGCGCTGGTGTTTTTCCGCACGGGGTACTAACTCTTGAGAGGAGGGGGGAGCTCAACCACTCCCCCTCTGTTCCCATTGGCCCACACCTTTCAGGCCAATTCAGAAACACTCCGTTCTCTTCAGTCTGTGGTGAGTTTTCTTTACTTTACATGGATACTCCCTGGACAAGTTACTCATGTACAAGTAACGTACTCGAGTAGTTATATCATTCAATACTTTTTACTTCTACTTAAGTAATATTGTAATAAAGTATATTTACTCTCTACTTGAGTAAAAAAAAAAGTTACTTATACCACTGAGTAAATGTTAAAGTCACTAAATGTAATCTTCTTACCCATGCCCTTATAGTCTCATAGTCTTACGTTTTTACACTTTATTATTTATCTAAGTTATATATTTATATGTTTCATGTTTCACGATTGAACTGGAAAAAAATCCTCCTTATGAACCCGTTCATGACATGGCAATAAAAATAAAAAAACTATTCAGATTCTGATGTATTAAAAACTAGTCGCATGTGTGAGTCAAACTTACAGGTAAATGTTTAACTCACCATGTTTAACGCATCACGTGACTTTATGTCAGGGGGAGGAGCTCAGCCACTGAGCGAGGTTCCCATTGGCCCTTGTGGTTACACTGCACAGTATGAGGGACTCTGCCTGCGGCCAGCTTCACACACTGGTCAGACAGCGCCCTCTGGTGGAGGCTGTGCAGACTTCATCCTTATGAACGTGATGAACCTCGTTACGAGTCTCTAAATAAAGAACGTTTCATCTTTATTTCTCACGTTCTGAAACTGAACGTGACGTCACGTTTGTTCAGTTTTCTTCACTTTAATGTAATGAAAGATCCAGATTTTAATGTTCTGTAACCGTGAACTTTGACCTGTGTGTGAACCCTGCTCTAAATGATCACTGATCTCTCTCGTGTTTATTTGTAGTTTTTAATGATTGTGTTTTTTGCTTCATTTCAGTTTCATGAACGCCTCAGTAGCGCCCCCTCCTGGTCAGGTGTCAGTGCAGCAGCTCGAAGGGTTTAACCTCTTAACCCCCGCCTGATCCGAGCACATTATCTCCAGTTCGGCTTTACCCAAATCTAAACCTTCAAAACAGCGACAGAAAAGTGAAAATGTTTGAAACACACGAGGACATTTACATCAGTGTTGAAGGTCTTAGCTTTCAAATGAGGCGTCACGCTGGCCTGTAGGCTGTGACCTTATGGATTTGGGTAAAGCTGAACTGGAGAACATGCAGTCGGTTGAGGCGGGGTCAGAGGTTAATGCCTCTCCACTAGAGGGCAGTGTTACATGACTCTGAGAAACTACAGTTCTTCTGTTACTGAAGTATAAAAGTAAAAGTAACTTTCACTCCTTCAGACGGTGAAGCAGAAACGGACCTTTACTTTGAAGAGACAAAAAAAGGAAATGGTTATTTGTGGATAAAGCTTTCATCGTCTTCCTTTTGTTTTTTTGCACACAAGTTTTTCCAAATGTTACTAAAGACGAGTTCTTTTTTAGAAAAGAGCAAATCCACAAACACAGTGTTAA
The DNA here is from genome assembly GCA_021464625.1 of Proterorhinus semilunaris. Classification (NCBI taxonomy): domain Eukaryota; kingdom Metazoa; phylum Chordata; class Actinopteri; order Gobiiformes; family Gobiidae; genus Proterorhinus; species Proterorhinus semilunaris. The sequence goes on along the minus strand of CM038361.1, from coordinate 31,436,365 downwards.
TAAACGGAGCCAAACACACGGAGCGTTTGTCCCTGTGGCTCCGGGTCTGCAGGGGGCGCTATAGGGGCCGGTGCAGAAAGTCAAATGTAATGTTTTTAAACTACTTTATTTTAATGCCATATTTCATTTGTAAACGTGTGAGAGATATAGAAACAGAAGCTCCTCATGAGAGACCAACAGGCCCGTCCTTCTGTGGACCCCCCACCTGCAGGGGGCGCTGTAGGGGCCGGTGCAGCTCCAACTGCAACGGACAAGAGGAAGAAGATGGACGGACTTCTTTGTCAGGATCTTTAAATATTTCCCTCACAGTTGAGCTCAAAGGTTCTCACCGGGCCAGAGGAGCCGAGGCTTCAGACGCTGCAGCTGAAACATCTGGAATGAGATGGTTAATGTGAGTCTCCAGAGTGATGGTCAGGGGGCGACCGAGGGGGGGGGCGACCGAGGGGGGGGCAGTTACTCCATCACTTTACTGCTTAACAAGCTCATACATGTCATACTGTTGAACTTTGACCCCAGAGTTGTAAGTTGTGTTCTGTCCAGTAGCTCAGTGTGGACGTGTAATGATCCAGCCGAGAGCCGACCCCGAGGCAGATATGACTGTATGAGACGCAGAGGCCGAGGTCACGTGATCCTCTGTGTAGTTTTGGATTATATTCAGCGAGAAGCAGGGAGGGAGAGACTTCAAATGGCCTGTGGGGGGACACTAAATAACCTGAAGATATTTACTCTGAGTTCTTTCTTCTGTTTTTAATCCGATAAAAACTGACGTAATCCTGTAAAAATAAAGTTTTGCTCAAATCGTGTTGACTCAGTAACTGCAGGAATGACCTGGATCAGGAGACGATGACCTCGCTCTTCCTCGAAGACCTCAGGAACCTGCAGAGGTCCCAGCAGTGAAGCTTCAGTTCTTCAGTGATTCATGGGTTTCAGAGCTGCTGCCGATGAACAACGACAAATCTGAAATACTTAAACATTTGAGTTGATCCAGGGATATGTGACCGTCCTCTCTCTGGGGGAGACGCGTCGCCCCGACGTCACAGCGAGACTCAAACACTCTGAACTCTGCTGCCGTTACCATGGCGATCGGCCATCTTTGCAGCCGTTAGCATCGACCAGCATGAACTGAAACAGTGTAGAAAGTCGTGGACCGTTGGTCTTAATAACGTTTAAAACGTCCATTCGTTTATTATCGCTGACCCCATCACGCTCAGCGACGTCACATCCTCGAACTCTGTACTCGGATACTTGGTCTTCGATACCGATATTTTACTACAACATTAATAATGTTCCTTTTCCTTCGTTTGAGGCGAAACGGCCGAGAAACTTTAACGACAAAAAGTTTTTATTATTTTCCCAAATGTTTCACGTTTTCTTTAACTCCTGACGACCATCGAGACCCCAGACCTTCAGGTGGGACCGGCCCGGGGCCCCTCTCAGGGTCAAAGGTCGTGGCTTTAAAGGAACTCGTATTCAGGAATCGCCTTTCGTTTCAGTAAACTTTATTCCGACACCACTTTCAAACATTATTTACAAAGTTTTACAAAAAATACAAAAGTCTTAGAAAAACCAAAGTGAACGAGGAGCAGCAGACTCTTATTGTGAAAGTCTCTTATTGTGAAAGTCTCTTATTGTGAAAGTCTCTTATTGTGAAACAGCTGCATAGAACTGAGTTTCCAGGTCCTGAAGAGGCCTCGAGGTTTCAGTGAAATAAACGCTTTAGTGTTTTTTTATTTATCGACGAAACTCACGATTTGAATCTGTGACGAAGACGAGACGCTGCAGGAGGAAGAATCACAGAAATATGAGACCAAAATATAACTTTCATTTATGAAGTTTTCCAAACGTTTCTGACGTTTAATAATTCGAATGAACTTGTTGAGTTTGGAACATAATGAGCTCTTAAATCCCAAACTACACCAGAAAACAGAAGAATCAGAAAAACTGTAAAAGTCTATAAACCGAGGAGAATGTTTGATCATTAGTGAATCAGTATCTGCATTTCCTCCAAACTTCATTCAAGTTAAATATTTCTGGAATCCGATTCTCCGTCAGTCATGTGTGTTTGAAGTGTAAAAAAAAAAAAGTGGAAATTGTTTTCAGATTTTCTTTGACAGTTTGGGAAAGAAAAAAAGAATTTCAGAATTGGAAATTTTGGAACAAAATTAGGAACATTTCAAAAACTTGGAAAAGTAAAAAAAAAAGTTGAGAAAAAAATATTGAAACTTTCTGAAATTTTCCAGATTTTTTTCAAAAATGTCCAATTCAAATTTTTGTTTTCATTTCCCAAACCGTCTCCCACAAAGGAAATGACCATATTTGGATTACAGCGTGGTCTCGATCGCAGCCTTTCGTGCTACACGTGGATACCGAACATTTGGGACAGACCCGTTTCCTACAGCGTCTCGCCCTAAAGAAAGTGCATAAACTCCACGGCGCCACCTTCAGGCTCGCCTTCGCCTGTAAACCCCGCCTCTTCGGTCAGAGCCGTCGAAGCTTCGGCATCGGCCTCCAGGCCCCACCCCCTGTGCCCCGATTGGCCGCGCCTCTTCCCGTCGTGGCGCTATTGGACAGTTTGACCAGCGGGGGCGGAGCCAGGGCCGGGCTTGCCACGCTCTGATTGGCCGGAGCTTTTGCCAAGTTCTGGTTCAAATACGCGATTTCGCTCAAAAGCGACGCGAACGACGTCGAGGAGGAGGCGGGATCTGACGGACAAGATGGCGGCGGGTTTGTAGTTTTCACGGGAGCAGGGGCTGATGGGATCTGTAGTCCCGAAGGCTTTTGTGAAGAACAAGTCGTTTTCCTCGCAGCTTTGATCCGAGCGTCAGAAAGAGGCGGGTTTGGCGTTTCCATGGTAACGGCCGCTTCACGCTCGCTGAACGCCGCCTCCGTCCAAAGCGTTGGCGTTTCCTCGTCTCCTTTAACGGGAGTTTCCTGTTTGTCGTGGTCAGTGACGGCGAGCGGAGAGTCACCGACAGCAGGGGGCGCTGTGGTGTTTGATGGGAGGCGTGGCGGAGACATCGTCGTCGTGTGGCTCGACTTTCTCCCTGAAACACAGGTCAAGGTTTTTAAACTTTTGAGGCTGTAATTGAGCGATACAAACAGTAGGGGGCAGCGCTGACATCAACATGACTTACGTTACGTTTTGTTCAATCGATCATGTAGTATTTGAACTTAATGTTTTATGATAATTATTCCAATAATAATTATGATATCAGTAAACATCTGATTGTAACAAAATAACAATATAAACTTTAAATTATAATTCATACCTGTTTCGTAGTGACTGCCGTAAAACTCAAACCTGTTACAGTACGAGATATTCCGTCGTATTTATACTTTTCTGTAGTTTCTTTATCGTGTACATGCCATACGTGTTTAATGTCTATTAGACGTGTATTTGTGAATCCAACCCACGAAAAGCAGAACGTGCTTTAGCATTTAGCTCGGAGGAAACTTTTAGACGCTAATTTGAATCTAAAGTAAAATCTCCAAAGGTCTGTACATGTATTCATCATTTCTAACGAGGCTTGGCCTAAATGTGGTCGATGGTTGACAACAGCTGAAAACATCTGTGGCTAATGCTAACGGCTATAGGAAAACTGCATTGAGCCGGCTAATGCTAACGGCTATACGAAAAACACATTGAGCCGGCTAATGCTAACGGCTATAGGAAAAACACATTGAGCCGGCTAATGCGGACGGCTATAGGAAAAATGCATTGAGCCGGCTAATGCTAACGGCTATAGGAAAACTGCATTGAGCCAGCTAATGCTAACGGCTATAGGAAAACTGCATTGAGCCGGCTAATGCTAACGGCTATAGGAAAAATACATTGGGCCGGCTAATGCTCACGGCTATAGGAAAACTGCATTGAGCCGGCTAATGCTAAAGGCTATAGGAACAATACATTGAGCCGGCTAATGCTAACGACTACAGGAAAAATACATTGAGCCGGCTAATGCTAACGGCTACAGGAAAAATACATTGGGCCGGCTAATGCTAACGCACATTGAACAGGCTAACAGAATCTGAAAAAATCCCCAGACTAGCTTATTTGCTAACTGTCGCATGCGTAAAGAGGGAAAACTTTTTATCAGCTCACCTGTGGAGGGGCGGGGCTTGGGCGGAGTCACTGTCTCCGCAGCTACAGACAGGAAGTGCAGAGAGTTAGTCCTTTATTCTGTAAGAAACAGGTTTGATTGTGGTGCAGACTTGTACCTCGAGCAGGCAGCAGGGGGCGCTGCGCCACTCGCTGCATGGCGGGGGGCGGGACAAACTGAAACAACGATCCAGACGAACTCATGACGAAGCTGCCGGGCATCACGGCCTGCACCGGAGCTGAGACAGAGACACAGAGAACAGACCGAGAGGGGTCAGAGACTGAAGAAACGCCTCAGATAAATGTTTAAATTAGAGGTCGACTGATACGGGGTTTTCTAAAAGGCCCATGCCGATATTTTTGGCCGATTTTTCCAATGTCTGAAAAAACAAACACTTGGCTCCAGCAGTCACCGATTTTATTTGATTACTTTAGGTGATTCAATCATAGCTTCTGTCCCGGCTTTGATTAGTGGCTGTTAGCATTAGCATGCAGCCGTTAGCGTTAGTATGCTGTTGCTAGCTGCAGCATTTTGGCGATATAAAATACAATAGCAGAGGTTCATATTCCCTGAGATTTAGTGAAACTAACTCAAGTCAAACCAATAGCTAACCAATAATCATTGCGATGTTCCTCTGAGGCCGAGGGAGGACTCGTTTTAAAGCCCTGACATCGGGAAAAACGGGAAGTCTGTCACTTTCGGTCTGAGATATCGGCGCTAGATCGGCCGAGGCCGATATTGTAAAATCCACAAATATCGGCTTTAGTTTAAACGTCTCAGGTTTCTGTTGGACTGTGATTGGTCCTCACCTTCTTTGGGGGCGGTCTTTGTCCGCGACAGGATGTTCGGGACCGTCTTGTGGCGTGCAGGGGCATTCTGGGAAACAACGGGCGGGGCAGATGATGTCACAGCCTGGAGGGGCGGGGCTGGAGTCGTCACGATTTGGAGGGGCGGGGCATTCTGGGAAACGACGGATGGCGCTGATGATGTCACAGCAGGAAGGGGCGGGGCTGGAGTCGTCACAATTCGTAGGGGCGGAGCTGGAGTCGTTACGATTTGAATGGGAGGAGCAGATGTCACAGCCTGGAGGGGGGGCGCCGATGACATCACAGCCTGGAGGGGGGGCGCCGATGACATCACAGCCTGGAGGGGGGGCGCCGATGACGTCACAACCTGGAGGGGGGGCGCCGATGACGTCACAGCCTGGAGGGGGGGCACCAATGACATCACAGCCTGGAGGGGTGGCGCCGATGATGTCACAGCCTGGAGGGGGGGCGCCGATGACGTCACAGCCTGGAGGGGGGGCGCCGATGACGTCACAGCCTGGAGGGGGGGCACTGATGACATCACAGCCTGGTGGGGGGGTGCCGATGACGTCACAGCCTGGTGGGGGGGTGCCGATGACATCACAGCCTGGTGGGGGGGTGCCGATGACGTCACAGCCTGGTGGGGGGGCGCCGATGACGTCACAGCCTGGAGGGGGGGCGCCGTTGATGTCACTAGTTGTAGAGGCGGGGCTGAGGATACCACAGCCTGGACTTTAACGGGCGATGGCATCACGGCGCCGTTTGTCGGACTCTGGAGGGGCGTGGCTTTGTCGGGAGCTGGTGATGTCACTGACGGGTCCGGCGTCTGATTGGGCGGCTGGAGCTGTTGGTTTTGGAGACTTTGCTCTGAAACAGAAGACGTGTTTACAAAGGTTCTAAAAGGTTATGGAGGTCATGGACCAGTTTCCATGGAGACGCTCAAACCTGAGATGGAGGAGAGATTCCGCTGCAGCCGCTCCTGCTGCCTCCTCAGCCTCTCCTTCTTCTTCTGCAGACGCCGACTCTGGGTCTGCAGCGACGACAGCTCCGCACACGCCTGACGCAACACAAGCACACGCATGTTTAAGTCTGCTCTCCTAGTAGGACTAAACCGGGACTAAACCGGGACTAAACCGGGACTACACCGGGACTGAACCGGGACTGAACCGGGACTACACCGGGACTAAACCAGGCCCAGGTCTCACCTTCTCAATGAGCTGCTGTTTCTCGGAGTCGTCGACGTCTAGAACGGAGCTCAGAGAATCACAGGCCGCTCCCTCGTCTGGCGACAGCTCACTCCTACAAAATAAAAGTCAAATATAACTCCCTCCTCCAAAATAAAAGTCAAATAAAACTCCCTCCTCCAAAATAAAAGTCAAATATAACTCCCTCCTCCAAAATAAAAGTCAAATAAAACTCACTCCTCCAAAATAAAAGTCAAATAAAACTCCCTCCTACAAAATAAAAGTCAAATAAAACTCCCTCCTACAAAATAAAAGTCAAATAAAACTCCCTCCTACAAAATAAAAGACAAATAAAACTCCCTCCTACAAAATAAAAGACAAATAAAACTCCCTCCTACAAAATAAAAGACAAATAAAACTCCCTCCTACAAAATAAAAGCCTGACTTACCGCTGGTTGCCGTCGGCGATGGTCCTGAGCTGCCGTTGGATGGTTTTTCCGTCAGTCTTTTCGTTGAACTGAAACCGACCAATCAGAGTGGGTTAAATGAGGACACTTCCTGGTAACAGTCTGATGCTCTCACTTTATTGGCTCTCCTTTGACCTGGCTCCTCCTCCTCGCTCACCAGGTCGACCACCTCGATGAGGTCATCGTCTCCATCCTTCGCCTCTTTCCTCTGACGGCTCTGGCTCAGCACAGTCTGGACCAGCGGGTCATCTGTGCACAGATGTTTCACCATTTAACCATTTCAGCTTTACCCAAATCTAAAAGCTTCTTGATTGGAGAGTTTACAGCCTATTACAGGCCAGTGTAACGCCTCATTTGAAAGCTAAGACCTACAAAACATGTATTTGGTGTTAGCCGTTAGCCTCAGCGTTATGAACACCTTTAACTTGGTCTCAGTCACTTAAAGGGACATTTCAGGACTTTTGACACTGGGTCTCATGTCCTCGTTATCCAGAGTGTTGTCGATGTCTGGAGAGATTTGATTCTTAAATTCATGCAGTTCTTATATTCAAAAAAGAGTCTAGTGGCGCTAGGCTAGTGCTAGGCTAATGCTAGGCTAGTGCTAGGCTAATGCTAGGCTAAAGCATTTCTATGGTATCAGTTAGCCTGCATTAAAAACAGTTTGACTCCAGACTAACCATATAAAAGTCTGTTTTAATAGAATAATTTTAACCATTTTGCATTTAACTTATATTTGAGCAGCATCAGCTTCGTGGCTGTAAGCTAACGCAGCGGCGGAGTGATCTGCGAGAAAATAGTCCCTCAAAATGCGGTAATTCATGTGATACAAGGTCAATTATATTTCAAAAAATATTCTATTAACACAGACATGTATATGGTTAGTCTGGCGTTATAAGTGATTTACCTCAGGTGCCCTGTGGAGTCAGACTGTTTTTAATGCAGGCTAACTGATACCATAGGAATGTGTTAGCCTAGCATTAGCCTAGCGCCACTAAACTCTTCAAATATAAGAACTGCATGAATTTAAGAAAAAAATATCTCTGCTGAGACTGCTTCCCCCGCGACCCGGCCCCAGATAAAGCGGAAGAAAATGGATGGATGGAAAT